>ML121532.1:781410-814082 GCA_003788615.2 Terfezia boudieri ATCC MYA-4762 | reverse complement strand
AGCGTGGGGCAGCAGGGTCGGACAGGGAAAACAAGACGGATGAGATGGCGGAGGGGAGGAGGGGGGGAGGGGAGGGGGGCGAAAAGGGCAATGAAAATTAACCTTAAGCGGACGCGACGCGGAAACAGGCTGACAAATGGCCCCTATCACGGCGAATTGGGATACGGGGGGGGGGAGAGAGGAAAAAAGAAAATAAAGAAAAAAGAGACCCAAGGAACAAACACCACGACATGGGGGGCACAATTAGAATACGTATGTACATACGTATAGGTATTGGTACTCCGTACGGGCAGGAAAAATATAATTGCATATTATCTCATGTGGAGTATCGCATGGGATACGTAAGTGGATTGGCCACACTCAAATAATGAGAGCCAGCGCGGTTGGGCAATTAGCCGGCCGTATGTATGTACAGTCAGACAATATGTAATATCATACGTATGACAGCTTCCTGCGAGGGGGATGGGGGACGGGGGGGAGATCAGGAACCACCACCACCACCATGCGGCCCTGCCCTTCAACGGGCCCCACCTTCAGTGTGTACCGATGCCGGCTTCCACGCTGTTTTGAGATCAAACATCGGCAAGGTTGTCGAGCATGAAGGGGTCATAGGTACCGATGATATAGGGATGTACCTACAGTATGTAAATAATGATATGCTTCTGCAGCAAGGAATCTTGCATCCTGAGATGGTCACGCGGCCAGCCTACAGTAGAAGTACAATTCAAGCTTACGTGTGAAACAAACGCGGCTACTGTACTAAGCTGAGACGGTACGGTATTGTATAAACATATAAAACATTATATACAGTATAAACATATTAAACATATTAAACATATAAAACATCATATACAGTATAAACATATTAAACATATTAAACATATTAAACATATTAAACATATAAAACATATATATATATGTGTCGGGGTTCCCCTTCCCCCCCCCCACAAAAAAAAAAATAAAAAAAAATAAAGAAACCCGGGAGATGGCGTCCTGCCCTGCAGACTGCTGGCATATTCGTGACACCTCCGCCCGCAAAACTCAACGATAATAAACAGCTTCCGCTGTTTCAAGCTGTCGAGCTGAGCAAAAGTATCGCGTTCTCAGAATCCCACGCGGTGACGGTGGTTACGGCACGGCATTCATTGATTCTCATACACTAAACTATACCTGCAATCTTACGTGCGCCAGACGTTCTACCCCCCTCGAAACAGCTCCATTTGTGAGAGTGTGCCGGAGGAAACAAGCGTTCAACGACGGGAACGACCCCCCAAAATGAACTGCCCTACAAGAGACCAGTTGGAGGGTATTCGTTCCCCGGGAACCAACGTTTTTCTTTATGATCACTGGCTTACTTGTGAAACAGGGGACCCACATCCCGACTGGAACCAAAACCCACCCTTTCTGGCCCCCGAGCTTACTACCAGGGCTTCGCTCGTACGTCCCATGCCATCATTTCCCATATCCCTATACCCCGCTCACCTCAGCGGAGGGAAAACTACCAAGCGTGAGAGAACTTACTGGGGCCCACCAGGTCTGCGGCGGGGAGAAAGACGGAAGATATGACCTGCCATTGCATGTCCTCGCCCTGTTTATTATCCTCGTCCTGAGTACTTTAGGTACGTTCCAAAGTTGCCCTGGAGCTGCTGCATAGGGGGGCTGGGGATTGGGGATTGGGGATTGGGACTAAGTGTAGGGTGGAGGGGTATAATAGCATGTTCGTTCCCACTTATGGTCAAAAAGTTTCCGTGGCTGAAAGTCCCTCATCATTTCCTGTGAGTTTCACCACCACCCACCTAAACTGACGTCTTGTCTAATTTCTAACCAATGTTGGTTTTCTAATCTAGTTTCCTCTCACGGCAGTATGGCCCCGGCCCCCCCCCCCCAAAATAAAAAATAAAAAAACTCGCCCCAGCAGCAACAAGTCTCCATTTCCTAACATTTTCGTAACAGCTTCGGTACTGGTGTTCTAATTGCCACAGCTTTCGTTCACGTACGTCCAAGAAGCTGCACCTTCCGGCAGTTGTTCACCGCTAACGCAGCGACAGCTCCTACCTACAGCATTCACCTCCCTTACCGACCCATGCCTCCCTCCATTCTGGAACCAAAGCTACCCAGCCATGGCGGGCCTTATATCGATGTGTGCGGTCTTTCTAGTCGTCACCATCGAAATGGCCTTCTCATCTATGAACGGGGAAGCCCTAGGGGGGTGCCATGGTGGGCATTCACTTGGAATTGGTGGTAATTCCGAAAGGCCTGGGTATCAGCCGATTGATGGACATGGGGAAGACGAAATGAATGGGGGAATGGGCGGGGTAGAGGGCCGTGGACTTGGAAGGCTAAACGGTAATACCATGGGAAATCTCGGTGTCAATGAAGAAGAAGAGTTGAATGTATTGGATGAGATTGCGAGTAAGAGACGAGGTTCAAGGCATAGACGGAGTGGGAGTATTGCTGAGGGTTTGAGAAGCTTGGAAAGGTTGGTTCTGTTGACCTCCCTCTCATAGGCAATCCTCGGTTTTATTAATCCTGCATTCCCCTCGCTGCAGAGAAAATATCTCCCTTGACCTCCTCAGCCCACATAACCTTCCCACAATAACTTCCGACATCTCCGTTATCGACTCTGACTCTGACAACGACTCGGTCGACAATTTCATTCTTTCCAATCCCACCACTCCCAGCATTAGCAGAACTAGACCAATCCAACCCGCTCATCCCCCCACCGGCCGCCGCCACGGCCATATCCGCACATTTTCAAGCGCATCGGGGCAATCTTCAAGCGGGAGCATCCGCCCCCTTCGACGAAAACTCACCGATGCCCAGCAGCAGCAAAAGAACCTTTTGCAGGTGGTACTCCTCGAAGCGGGAATTCTGTTTCATAGTGTCTTTATCGGGATGGCGCTTTCGGTTGCGACTGGGTCGAATTTTATTGTCTTGCTTATTGCCATCTCGTTTCATCGTACGTTTGTCTTCATCCCCAAAATACTCGCATCCCATACTAATCCCCCATTTCCTCTACAGAAACCTTTGAGGGCCTCGCCCTAGGCTCCCGGATTGCCGCCCTCCGGACTTTCCCATCCGGGTCTCTACGGCCATGGCTCATGACCATCGCCTACGGCACAACCACCCCTGTCGGGCAAGCTATTGGCTTGGCTACGAGGAATCTTTATGATCCTCAGAGCCAGGCTGGGTTGTTGATGGTTGGAGTGATGAATGCGATTAGTAGTGGGTTATTGCTATTTGCAGGGTTGGTGGAGCTGCTTGCAGAGGACTTTTTGAGTGATGAGAGTTATGTTGTGTTGAGCGGAAGGAGGAGGGTGCAGGCTGGGTTGGCGGTAGTGGCGGGGGCTGCGGGGATGGCTGCAGTGGGTGCTTGGGCATAGGGGTAAGGATGGGGTGTAACGATGTGGTTCATTTTGGCAGTTATGGGAAATGTGAGCGGAATTTACGGTCTCCTTTTACTGTTTTCTCTTTTATTCCTTTTTTTCCTTTTTTTTTTTTTTCTTTACTATTTCTCAGAGTCTATTTCCCTGAAATTAACTTTTATATCTTTTCTTCGAGTTTCGCGCATGCAATGATTCCCTCATTCGTTGCATAGAAAAAAAAGGTAGTGTTCTTACCCTGATACAAGAAAAACCTCGCAAGTGCGTATGTACAGTAAGTGGACATAAGTCTTGGTAAAACACCAAAACACACCAAAAGTGGTTATCGTGTTAAAAATGTTAAAAACTGAGCCCGGAAACTCATTAAGAGAAAAGCACACGGTCTTTCCTCTGATTTTTACAGCCTGGCTAAACGTCTTGAACAGGCACAGCAGTCTGTAGAACTGAAGCCAATTCCAAAATCGTTGGAAATTGCACTAAACTGTATGGGGAATAGGTAGCGCGTTCCCCCACAACTTTTCAGTTTGCGAGGACTTCCAAAAATCACCAGGGCAGCTGAAGAACTTCTATAGGCCTATAAAACCCGGATTTAGAAACTTCATATTAAGCTCAACCTATATCCAAAAAGCCGCCCGTAAATTCACAAGATGAGTGTGATTATGCAGGTGTCTACGAAGGGCGGCACTTTTGGTGTGTTTTGGGGTTTTACCAACACTTATGTCCACTTACTGTACTGCAAGTACTGTATATAGTCTTGGCCGTTTTCTTGACAGTAAATACATTACTGAGGAAAGTTTTTTTTATATTTTTTTTTTTTCTTTTTCCTCACGGTAGGTAGGTAGGTATGTAGGTAGTAGGTTGGAGAAAAAAGAAGAAACATTTACATATATATATCAAAGGTTTTTAGGATAGATAACCCGAAGGAAGAAAAAAAGGGAAGAGGTTGGGGGGGGAAGTGTGGGAAGTGTGTGTGTGTGTGTGTGTGAGGTAAATAAGTTATTGTTAGATTTTTAGAGAGAAAGTAAAAAATAAAAAGAAAGACTTATAACTTATTTCCTCCGCTTTTCTGCATTTGTTTGTTTGGTTAGATGCCCCACCAATCAATTGACCCTGAAAATATACACACAATCAGGAAGAAAGGAAAAGGAAAAAAAAAAAAAAAAGGGAAAAGAATGAACTACCCAACAAACCAAATACAGCAAAGTGCACAAACCAAACCATGCTGCAACCTTCGCAATTCCCCAAACAAAAAAAGGATTTAGAAAAAAAAAAAAAAAAATACAAAAAACATAAATATACAATGCAAAGGCCCCCCACCGCACTCCCACCCATGCAATCCTCACTCCCTACCCCTCCTACTACTCCTCAAACCGTCTACCATTCGCTCCTGGGAGGAAACTACCCTCCTCCACTTCCCCCCGTTCCCTTCCCCGGGTTCAATTTCAACTTAATCTTCAATGGCACCACCATCTTCTGCACCGGCGTCGGAGTCTGCGGCGGCATCATTGGTGCTGGTGCACCTGTTCCACCCTTCTTCTCACCACCCACACCGGCTGCCGCCCCAGTCTCAGTCTTAATCTTCTTTGCTTTCGCCTGACCACCTTCATCTCTAGCGGGAGTAGGCCCCGCGCCGCGTTCTCGGTTACCTTCCCCCTTTTTCTTCCTACTTGTTGTCTTTGGTGTTGCGGCTGCACCTGGTATTGCTGCTGCGGAGGGGGGTTTAATCTTCAACGTAAGTGGTGGGTTTGGTGTTGCCGATGTAGGCGCGGGTATTCGTGGTGGTAAATTAGTATTTATCGATGGAGTAGGTGGTTGAAGGGTTTGGTTCGTAAAATGTATGGATTGTTTCTTTTGGTGGGAGTTGGGACCAGGGGTAGCGGGTACTGCTGATTGAGATGGTAGGGACGGTTTGAATGATGGGCCAGTGGAGAACTGGCGGTGTTGCCATTTGAAGTGTAGGACACCCTGAGTAGGGCGCGTGTTAGTTTGGATAATACACAACTAAAAGGGAGAGAAGACATACCTTTCCAACATGTGTACATGTCAGATGTTTCGGTAGCTTGAGGGTAACAATCAAGGATGTCTTCTCGTCATATAAGATTTGACATATGTCTAGCAATTCCCCCAACTCCATGATACCCAGCTCCGGTGACCTCCACACCATTGTCAGTAGGGACTCTAAAAAACCCAAGAAGAGGTAATAGCATACTCAATCGTTTTCCACAAGGCCTCCGCAAAGGCCTTCTGTCCAATCAACTCCTCCCGCAACGCTTTCATTGCCCCCATAATCCCCTCTCTCGCCAACCCTTTCCTCCTCCTCATAGCCGTCTCACCCATTCCCCCTTCCCCACTCTCCTCCTCTATTATCATCTCCCCAAAGTTCGACTGTGCTGGCCTGTCCTGCTGCACCTTTTGTCCACCAAAAATAGCCAACGAGCCCAACCCCGTTGTAAAAATTCTCAGGAGGTTCCGCCGTATATAAGGGGATGGATCAGAAGCAATCACATTAAGAATGTACGGGTAAAGCTCTGGCCTTTGCAGCGCGCCCAGCTCAATAAGACATTCAAACGCTTTAAGCCGTAGCTGGTCAAGATTAGATTCTCGGGTGTATGCAAGGAGCTCAACGAAGTTTGGTTTTATGATCTGATGTTTGACAAGATCGCGCTTGATCTAAAAGATACAAGACAGGTTGTTAGAAACGGAAGGTCAATATATGATATGGATATACAATTGCTGATACCATACGGTAATCTGGTTGCTTCTTTGGTTACGTACCTCTAGAGCAGCTTCTGATATCACGTTTTGATATGAAGGTACCCATTGGTCCATCCTCTGATGCCGCTCCACCTCACTTAACGCAGTCGCCTTTGCATCCTTCTCCTCTTGATCTTCAAAATCATAATTCTGATATCCGTCATTATCGCTATCCGGTAGGACCATCAGCGTGCGAGCCAGTGACTTCATAAGCGTAGCAATGTAATGACAGTCTGATATCTATACCCCAATAACGTTAGCCACGCTCGCTGGTTCGGACGACGGGATGGCTAAACGCACAGGATTATTTGAATTATCATTATATCGCAACAAATCCAACAAAAACTTTTGCACCGTAAGTGGTGTACTTCCGAAATTATTCCGTATCTGGGCCATCGCCTCCGGGATAGCCTTTTGCACAAAATATACCGTGAATTCTGAGAAATCGTTGCCTCTAGGTAGGGGAGAGCCGGGAAAACAATAAAACTCCTGAAACGCCTTTTTCAAGTGAAATTCGCCTATCCAATTAAGCTCCGGCCTTGCACACTACTCGTGATGTCAGCATATTTGAGATCTAGAACCCTAGTGAGCAGTCATACTTTAGCAAGGGCAAAAGCCGCCTCTATTCGTATGCCATAGTAGTACCGCCGGTCCATCAATGTCCTGACTAGTATTGATGAGACCAATGGGGACTCCCTGGCCTTCGAGAAGTGTTGGATGGCCTGTGGAGCGTATCACATTAGCAACCCTCATTACTTCACTCAGCCAGACAAATCTCCTACCTCATACTGCGCAACAACATCCCGATCCTGCTGCAACTGAGATAAGAACATATAATCAGGCTGATTCAGCGTAATTGTACAAATCCATTCAAAATCCGCATCCATCCTAATCCACTCAAAACTTTCTTGACCCATTCGCTCCTCTTCCTCCTTCGACCACTCCTCGATCCGCCAGTCCGCAATCTCCTCCTCGCTTTGTAATACATCGCCGAGACAATATAAAAGCACATCATCAGCTTGATCCAAGCTAATATCGATACCTGCGGCTACCGCCGCCCTTTCTTTCTGCCGTCGTGTCCTCTTAAGACGCTTGTACTTTGTATTGTACGGTATGTCGAGCTTGGTGTACCCCTCTGAGATATTGACAACATGCTCGTAAGGTGTTCCATCGGCTTCATGTATGCGAATTGTCATGGGGCCGGAGTATACAGGCAGGACAGGACCAGCGACTACCCCTCGCTGTTGTGCTCTGGCTTCCATCATGAAGTCTTCCGGCTGGAGTCGTTTCTGTGGTGTCTCTGTAGCCTGTACTTGCTTGATACCCATCTCAATGACCAACTTCTTCTTGTTGAACCGTTGTGATACTTCAAAGCGGGGATATCCAGAACCGTAAACCCATTGCGCAAAAAAATAGTCTAGCTTTGAATGGGAAATCTTCTCACACATTTTTATAAAATATTGTGTGCAAAGTTCATTATTTGCCAGCTCTCCGGTTGTCGAGTGAAGTATAATCCTCCGCAACGTTCGGTGAAGAACGTAACTTCCAGAGAGTTTCCACAGTCTTTGCTCCAGGATGAATAGCACCAGAGGAGCCTTGAGGATCATGAACTCCAAATCCCTAACATCGAAGGGAGCCCTAACCCCTTGAGCATAGAGCGACGGTCTGCCGATATCCAAATCACAAACTCGCTCTGCATCCTTCTTTAGTCGGAACCGGTATTCATTCTTTCCCATGATTTTTTTCATGAATTCCCCAGTCATATAATACCCAATACCGATAATTACCCACAGATCTGACCACTCCTTTGGCCTAATGTTCACGCCCACCCACTGCGCAGCCAGTGTATAGGTGAGCTTGCGAGTCGCAATATAGATTGGGTCAATGACATCTTCCGGGAACAGCAGATGGTTGCTACATATTGAAAATGATGCGGATTCGACTGTCGAAGTTGGGAGGTCATCAACAAAAGCCAGCTTATACGAGGTATATGGGTAGGAGCCAAAATCTCGAACAAAGAAATCCACCGCCTGTCAAACATAGGTTAGAATATTTTGTTTCCATGATACAAGAAAGCATAATGTTTACCTTATGCATAAATACGCAAGTATTTCTGAGCTCGTGTTCCCTCCCAGGTAGGCAGTACCCCATAACTTCGACTGCAATGGCGCTCATAGCGTCATCTTCGTCCTGGTCTCTGTACTCTGATAGATTCACTTTTTCAAAAGGTCCCACAACAAAAGACACATGATGTGCTGCTATTTCTTTATCGTGTATGAACACCAAAGTCTTTTTTGAAGTGTCTGCGGAATTAATAACCTTTATTTGCTATGTGTCAGCACCTCCGATTTACTTCCAATGAGTATCTAAAACTGACCTCATCCTGCAGATCCCCACTGCAAATCACCGCGAGGTCCAAATCACTATATTCGTCGATTTCGTCTGAATTTGCTTCACCGATACCGGTCATAACAGAATCTCCTCCCACATTCCCACTTTTTGCCGCTCGCCGTATATCGCCTATTGTACGCGGAACAGTAATTTCTAGATCCCAGGTGCATTTCTCATGCACGTCATCAATGCATGGGAATATTGCAGATGAGGAACCAGGGAGCGGGGAATGTGTAGTATACGCATGTGGGAACCTCTGATCTTCAGGATCACATCCCACAAAATGGAAGCCATCCCGTAAATTTTCCAAGGTGAACTCAATTCGAACTATTATCGGCACAAACGCGGGTGTGGATGCATCTACTCGAGCTGTCATTGCCACACCTCCGGCATTGATGTCAGGGGAGTGCCGCCTTGAGCCAGGTATATAACGATTGAGTAACGCATGTTGGGCGGCAGTGGCAAATTGATCCTATATGCCCCTGCGGTTTAGACGAGGCTTTCAGACTTGCAAGGTATAAATACTAACAGTAGGCTCAATTTTCACGCTCTTGGGAAATGTAATAACGAGCTCTTCCTCAGGTGGATCCTTGACCATAGGTGCCAATTTCGCCCTCAGCATGTGATGTTGGTTCACCGTCGCAGTGTCATGTAACTTCAGCCTCTCATATGGATTCGAGTACTCAGTGATCGGCACCTTCCCATTGACCGAAGTCTTCGTGATGGCTAAGGGCTCATTAGTACTATAGAGCCCCAATGCTCGAGATGGGCAACATACTGCATTGGCGGCAGTTCAACTTGATTTGTTTAAGCAGTGGGTCCGTTGGTATCACAGTGATTTCCGTCCATCCCTATATAGCCAGAATTATCAGCCCATCGACGCCTTGCAAAAACCTACTCCTCAGCTGAAGAAGTTCTACCTTTAACGACTTGTCCACGAAATTGACCTCGAGTCCAACCCTTTGGTGGCCTGTAAACTCCCTACAGTATCAGCTTTTTACGTCCTTCTAACCCCGGGGGTTTCGCAGTCGGGGGACTTATATAGAAAATGACCGTGTTGACGGCGGTGGCGGTATCTCCACAGACGGCATTCTCGCTGAATTTTCCCAGAAACTGCTTCAAGAGGTTGTGTAGGCGATCTTGTCGTCTGGTGTCGAGTGTGGGAAGCCAGAGACCGTTTATGCTGATTCGGATTGTGTACTGATTTCGGGTTCTGACTGACGCAGGAAGCGAAAATGGGGGAGGGGGCGAGAATGTTTCTGTGCGGAGAACGGACAAATCTCCTCCTATGCCAGCAGTAGCAAGGGATTCATGCTTCTGTGACCACTACCAAGGTATAAGTAACGCCCTCGAGATACGCCGAATTTGTATAGAGGAAAGCAAACGAGTTGATGTTGTGTATGCAGCTATTGAGAATGATTGAATATCTTCCAAAAGAACCCCAGCCAATCCCCACTCCGTCCCTTCCACTGTCTTTTTAATGCAATCTACTCTTTCCGAGAAGTCCGCCCGTGTCCACCTTCTATCCCAAAACCCGGCAACCCCAGCTACCAGAATGGCCAGTAGTCGACTATTGAGGACACCCTCACTGCAGCGTCTTCTATGCAAGACGTCCGTATTCGCGCCGCGCTCGTTCCGAATCGCAGGTGCCGTGCGGGAGCTGACAATGAAGTCCTCCTATTGTGCTGCTAACGTGTTCGATATGCTCGCGTGTGTCCTTTCTATCAATCGAGAGGTTTGGTAGGGTGTCCGTTGGGGGATAATGACGGGGTTCCGATTGATGCTCTGGCCACTGGCGTTTCTGCAACAATTTGAGGCGTCATAAAATATCGATTCGATGCTACAGTACAGAGGGTTGGGTAGTGACGCGCTAGGCCTCAATGGGTGCGGCTGCATAAAATGCATAAAATGGGCGACGACAGAGCTTCATTCAATCGCTTGAGGCTATGTACAAAGCATTATTAGACAATGCATCCGGATTTTTCATTTGGACTCGGGATCATCATCATTCATCCAGGGCAATCGCTCGAGGCTATGTATGTATACGTACAATAGGTACATACATTAGATAATGCGTCGGGTTTTCATTTGGACTCGTGATCATGTCACTTGAGCAGCAGCAGTCCATGAAGGCGCCGCTCGAGGCTATGTACATACAATGCATTAGGTACTAGGCAATGCATCGGGATTTTTTTCATTTGGCCTCGGGATCATCATTCATCCAGGGCAATCGCTCGAGGCTATGTACAATGCATTAGACAATGCATTAGACGATGCATCGGGTTCTTAATTGGACTCGTGATCAAAGCAACCCTATCTATAGTCTGGTTTGCACAAGCCCCTCAAAAGCCTACATACAGCTTCAACTTCCATCATGGCACGAGACTACATGGCATTGGCCGAATGATGGAACGGAGATATGAGTTGTGTGATCCCGAGTCAAGTCATACTTCAAACGAAGGATACAGTGGGGTGCTTTGCAGGGCCCCGTGTTATTACACAATACAGAGTTATGGTTCTTAAGTAGTAGTACACTTTTGATTGTCCATCACGTTGCGCTCATGTGCTGCTACGCGATTTGTTCCCCCATGCAAATTGTCGAAACAAAACGAAAATGCTAGTAATACATCATAGCCCGGAAAAACTCCAGAGGACTTGGAAATCAATTATGTAGATAAATGCGTATTCCCAAGGGGGGGCCACTTGAAACGGGAAAAAGGAAGCCCACAATGAATTTACAATCAGATGAAAAACCCCAAAGAACCCAAAGGACCAAGAACATTGAGAAAAGTAAAAATTTGTCCCTCCACTCCCACCAACCCCGGAAGTAGAAAAACGGGCAAAATGAGCTCAAACAAAGAGGTTTCAAAAAAAAAAATGATGATGGTAGCTAAAGCAAAGCAACAGGAGAGATGAAATGAAGAAAGAGATGAATGAGTTTTGGAAAGAAATACCCCCCCCCCCCCCCAGCACCTGAAGCAAATAGTGAGACCACCACAAGTACTCCGTAAGAGAGAAGAAACAATGGAAACCCGTCCAGAAAGATGATGAACAAGCAATGATGAACTGTGCCCACCGGCCCTAGCCCCCGTGCAACCAACGCCCAATATAAGCAAAAAGATGACAGTGTCCACCTATCGTAGCAAAAGGTAGCAAATGGATGAAGTTGACAAGATAAAAAGTAAAAACCTCCCAATGCAGAGCAAATCGCCTCCCAATTCAAACCCAGGGTTGCAACAGCATATACACACGCCCTGACTCGCTGTACAATCGCAGGTATTCAAGCACACAAAGGACAAACATTAGCTATAGGGAATAAACTCGTGTCATAATATAAACGTCATGGCACAAAAAAGATGTTATGAAGCTCGCGACTTTGCAACTTCTTCAACCATGGATAGAGGAAAGGTGAGATCAAAATCGATCTGAGGAATAGGTGGGAGTTGATGTCCGAATGCCTGAGCATGCCTTCCACTCTTCCTCCAGTACTTGGTAGCAGCGTTTCGTAAATGTGGTTTGCTGAAAAAAGACGTGAATGGCTTTTCCTCTACCTTCACTTCAAGAGTTTTCCTCGACTTCGACGGGTGCTCTCTCTCAAGGTCATCCCAACCATTGTCAAGGGTAGCACTGCGGCTCCGGCGGCGATTTGGGACTGGTGGTTTGAGGTGTTCAGGGGACGTTGTCCGGTCAGCCTTAGCTCGTTTCTGCTTTCTTAATTCCTCGGTAAAGCGCTTTTGCTTCGATAATTCCCTCTCCATTGACTGAATTAACTGCTCTCTCTTTGAAATTGCCTCTGGGTTGGCCCTATTGAGTCCTAGAACCTTGAACCATTCAGGGCCTTTAAGCTTGTCAAGCTCGTTCCTGAGTTTATTGTATAACTGCTGTGACTTCTCGTTCTCAATATTCCTCCACCTCTTCTCCTTCATAGCATGCTTTTTGTGGGGTTGCTCATATTGAAAGTCCTTCAATGGATCACTCGTAAATCTTGCAGCTTTCTTCTCAAATTGAGAGAAATCAAATGTAGTGATCGGTGCACTTCGGGCAGCGGGAATCGGTGCTCCTGGGGTAGAGCAGGCGTGATATGGAGGTGGATAATTGCTGGGTGAAGCTGAGGCTTCTGCGGTTTCTCCGTCTCCAGGCTTCTTAAGCACGAGACGGGGGGTAGCATTAGGCTCGTCATCAACAATCTTTATACGTTCATCTTTAGCAACGTATGCTGTGCCACACAGTTAGCCACCACCCGGTTGAACTTTTTAATTTAAACACCAGAACTCTTGGGAATATATACCTGGAATATTGTCTTCCTGGAACAGTGCAGCCAATTCACTAATTTTTGTGGGATCTTGTGACCGTAGAGACCTCTTATTATCATTCTTCTGCTGTAGGATAATCTCCTGAACTATAGCAGGGACAACATTCACCAAAGCGTCATTTCGTGATGCCCGAGGCTTCTTGGTAGGTTTTGCTTCAGCGCCTGCCTTTATTGGTTTCGAGGGCTCCCTTCTCGCTCGCTTCCTGGGTGGTGCGTCGGTCTCTTCGTGTTGACCCGCCTGTTTCAGCTCCGTGCCGGAGTTCGTCGCGGTTTCCGGAGGTGTCACCAGGGAATCTTTCGAGTTGTCGTCTACTACCGAAGGCCCAGCATGGTGATTTCGGAGACTTCGTAAATTCTTTTTCGACCTATACTGCCTCTGAGGCGCCATCTTGCTGCTGGGTATCCTCGCACTCGACTTTGGCGCAGCCTTGTCTTCTGAAATATCCTTCGGTGTGGCAGCCATCTCTCCAGAGGACAAGAAGGTAGAGGAAGGATGTGAAGCTTTTGACTCAAGGTCTGTTTCGTCGGTTGGAACGTTAATCACTGTCGCGAGTCGGTTGGGGCCTATTCGCAGTAGAATTCTAGGTTTCTTCGCAGACATCGAAGGCAATTGCAACATGGGAAAGCTGTATAAAGATATATAGAAGAGCAGAGGAGGGGGGGGTGTTTGAGTGGTCCCTATCAGCTTATTGACACCGGCACCGACAATGAGAATACGTCTCAATCGGCAGCAGTATTTCACGAGAAACGTCGGCAATGATAACGAGCTGCCTGGCCCACTCCGGGTGGGAGAGGGGGGGGGGGGGGGGGGGGGGGGGGTTCCAGGCTGGTCTAAGGATTCTCTTTCTCAATGGGCAAAACGTGGAGAAAGTGATTGAATTGATGGATTGATGGGCAATAACTCGAGCGTGCGCACAGCCTGGAAATGAGAGCAGGAGAATCCCAGAAAAATGAATCGGGCGCGGCTTCCCTTATGTCCAATGTTTCCTATCCGCTCCCCAGACTCACTCATCATAGAGCTTCGCCGTTAAGTCGAGGCTATAGGCTTTTTTTTTTTCTGTAGGTTTCGGTTATCTCTTCATTGACCTTTAGGCTTTTTTTTCCTATTGTCCCACCGATCACAGGATCATTCAGGGCTTCAGGTAGGCCTTGGGCGTGGCCTGCTGATATATCTCAATTTCAAAGGGAGCTGATGTGCGCTCAAATGAGTTGCAGCAAAGCAAACGGAGGCAGAGATGTCATGAATTGCATTATTATTAATTCAGGAGGTAAATAACATGCCCGTCAATCAAGCCAGGCCCAACGAATACAGTACGCGGGGGGGGGGAAGGGGGAGTGGGGGGGTGGGGGGGGGAAGGGGGAGTGGGGGGGTGGGGGTGGGTTAGGCCAATATCGAGATATGGCCGTCCACCGCCGCGTACTTAACCATCACGGGCAGGCCTCAGTCGACGGGTTCCCTTCACGGTCTTCTCTCCTTCTAGGTACCTGATGTACTCTGCACAACGAATGTACTGTACCTACTTTCTTCTACACGTAGTCTCGTGCCCCATACGGACGGGCATATATATGTACAGTATATATGCATGCATATAACCAACCTTCAACTGCCAGCCAGCTTGTAAGGTGGTCAGTAGGCAAGTGAGGAAAGGTACATATGTATATACAGTACCTTTACAGAATCTAAACGGGGGGTTATGAAACCCCTCAAAACACCAAACACCCCGAATAGAGACAAATCACCATGTAGATGATGCCGTTACTACCTCCTCCCCCCCCCCCTTTCTCCTCCCCCTCCTCCCCCCCTTTACGAGACCACATCCTAAGTTGGCCTCCGAGAGTTGGCAGGCAGCACCAAATTGCGTCTCCATTGCAACAGCAACAGCAACAGCAACAGCATCAGCTCGGCAATGATAATTACTGTGTGCGGCTCTGCATCGACAAACTTAACTCTGCAGCTGTACGGGAGTATATTGGGGTTGCAATATATATTGCTGCCGGCCCGGGACTCGAGGCTTCGGAGGCACGCCTTGCGTGGGTTCGGCAGGCCCGCCAAGCATTGCCCCTGCCGAGATGAACAGCCAGCTCCGTACAGTACTTTACAGTAACTAGCTGTACGGTAGGTACCATGGCAGCAAGCACGCAGGCAATTTATCCTCATCCCCTTCAAGATCACCACTCTCTACTCCCCCAAAATGCACGACCACAGTTGTAAGTTCAGTGATATACCCCTGCCCCGGGTTTTGCCTTATCATCTTCATTTGCTTTTTGCCGTCCTAATTCTGTCCGATGCAACCTGATGTCGTGCAGTAGTAGCAGCAGCAGCAGCATCTGAACCCCTCCCTCCACATTTATTGACGCAGAAACGTGACCGCTAACATCTCGTTCTCCAGCAGCACACCCTCACCCACTATTAGCCCAACTCTCCCTCTCCGTCTCACCCTTCATCAGCCTCCCATCCGCCGTCACCCTCCCCTACAACTACCAAACCCTCCCTCATGCCCTCCCCCCTTCTTCAACTGCCCCTCCACCTCCACCACCCGGCTCGCAGGAGTCTCCGCCAGTGGGATACATCACCTCCCCCTCGGGCTTATTTACTACGACCCCTGAGGCCATAATAGCAAGCTGCCAGAGTTTGATTTTGCATTTAGCAGACGAGAAGAGGGCTGCGGAGGAGAAGATCAGGGAGTGGGAGAGGAGTATTGAGGAGAGAGAGTTGATGGAAAAGAGAAGGGTCGCACCGGGGTACCTGGATACGGGGGTGACGATGTTGACGCCGGTGAAGGTGGAGGGGAAAACGGAGGAAGTAAGGAATCAAGAGAAAAATGATGCCAGTGGTGGTGGTGCTAGTGCTGGAGGAGGGAGGGAGGGGGAGGAATTGGATAGGATGTTTGGAAGGATGGGGATGGGATTGTAGTTGGGACGGAGTATTTTGTTATCTTGAGAATTTCTGCATGGGGCGTTTGGTTTGTTATGGGGCTTTTTACACCCACATATGGCATGTTTTATGTCAACGCTATAGGACATCCTAGCATTGCTATTGCTACCTCAGGAATAATATCAGAGTATTACAAAGTTGGTTGGTTGTTTTACGCCATGAAACATGAATCAGGCTCCCCAAGCCTATAAAAGAAAACCATGAATGGCGCCATACATCACCAATAGACAGATGACCCCGTCATGCAGTCGGGCAAAATATCTCCACCACCATATAACTCTTCCTGACCGGCCCATAAGCCCCACAAATCCCGTTCACAGGTCTACTGCTACACCTCACCTCCTACCTCCCTCCAGCCCACTGATGCCAATCCTATCCTCTCTGCTCCTCCCGCCCTTCCTTCCGCCCTCAGCCTTGCAGTCATAGGGATTGGCCTCCTGCTGCTGCTGCTGCTGCTGCTGCTGTTGCTGCTGTTGCTGCTGTTGCTGGAGGCCAGCGGCGATAGAAACTGCCCTGTCGCGCTCCTTTTTTGCGTCTTCGTAGAGGGCGATGTCTTCTTGCGTGAGCTTGATCGCGGTCGGCGGACGGCGGAGCATGGCTTTGGGTGGGGGGGGCTATAGACGGAAGGTGGGTGAGCTTGCTATTGCGTACGGCTGTCTGCTGGCCAACGCCCGATGGTATTGAGAAGAGTATGTGTCGCCCCGAGGGCTGGGAAGTAATCCTCTTCGGTAATTGGTTGGAGAATGGAGACGCCTGTTGTCCGTCTTGTTGTTATTGTCCGTGCCTACGCCCCTTTGTTGCTGTATGTATCTCTACAAGGCAGACCTGAAGCTGCCAAAATCGCCTGCCGCTTTAACCCCACTAATCCACAAACCCTTCACCCCCCTGCCCTTCCCCCCCCCCCCAACCCCCAACACACAAACATCCACGGTGTTTATCACCACCGCAGCCCCGCCCCACCATGCTTGCCCGCCGCGCCGCGTCCGCAGCGGCATCGTGCCGGTCTACAGCGCCATTGAGCCAGTTCCACACTTCCTCCGCCAACTCCCTCGATGAAGGCCTGCCACCCCAATCAATTCCTCCTCCGGCTCATATGATTCCCATCTTCTAACTTTCCTCACAGATGGACGATCCCCGACCCCTATCACCCCCACTGCACAAAGCCTGGAGCGGGAGGCAAAGATGAAGGAATACCTTGCTACTCGCCAGGCGCAAATGCCGTACACTGGAGAATGGCAGCCTCAGGCAGCGCAGTACACGGGAAATGTACAACGACAGCCCCGTCCTGGGACACAGCAGAGACAGCCAATGCAGTTTTCGAGACTGGCGGGAGGGGTGCAGCCGGATATGCCGCCGAGGGACCCACAGATGATGAGGGGTTCTCCGGGAATGTGGCCTCAGGGATATCAAGCACAGGTACCGAGACAGCCACCACCACCACAGCAGCAGCAGCAGCATTTTGGTCAGCAGCAGTTCGGTCAGCAGCAGCTCGGTCAGCAGCAGTTTGGTCAGCAGCAAAATGGTCAGCAGCAGGCTGGCATTTATAGGCGGCGATATGGCCAGGAGCAGTACCTCCAGCAACAGCGGCAGCGGGATCCTGAATCCCCGGTGGTTGTCAGGAAGTGGTTCGTTGATTCTCCACAGCCACCATCAAAGCAGCAACCGTCAAAGGAGCAACCGTCAAAGCAGCCGCCATTCCAACAACAATCAACAATGGAGGGGCAAATTCCTATGGGACAACAAACCACATGGCAGTCTGAACAACAACAATCCCGCCAAAACCCATCTATGGGGAGACAAATTCCTATGGACCAGCAGCGATGGCAGCCCAGGCAGCAAGTCCAGCCAAGGCAGCAAGTCCAGCCAGGCGGATTCCGTCTCCATTTCCGACGTCAGCAACCACAACCGCAGCAGCCGCAGCAGCCGCAGCAGCCGCAGCCTACTCCCCTACTCGAGCCTACTCACATCAACAACAACCCCGGAACCTCCGCCTGGGCCGAAGCCGTAGCCACAATGCAAGCCACCACCCCCGGACATCTAAAGATCAGTCATGTCAGGGTTGACAGTCCCCCACAAGCCGCCCCCCGGGAACCTCCCCCCCCACAGCAATACCACCCCGCGGCTGCCGAGCGGCAACAGCAACCCCAACAACCACAAATCCCCATCTCCGACGCCCCTCCCACCCGAGAATCCGGTTCCTTCTCATTCAACTCCGCTCCCGCCCACTCTACCGTCACCGGCCTCTCCGGGCCCCGCGCCGTCCGCCGCGCAGGCACCAACCGTCCCCGCGCCAAAGACTGGAACAAACCCCGCCCTGCCACCACCCCCGCTGGCCCTCTCGGCAAACGCGCCGACGGCCGCAAGTCCACCAAAGACTCCAAGGGTCTACGTGACCCCCCCAAGCTCCGCCCAGTCTCTTACACCCCCATCCCCCCTACCCCGGAATCCCTCTTTCCCGATATCCCCTCCACCCTCCTCTCCCCCCTCGGGCAATCCAAGATCCTCGCCGAGGCGCTCCCCACGTTTCATAAGCCGCAGGCTACGTGGACCCCAGAGGACTGGGAGAAGTATGATGCGAAGAGGAAGATTGTCAAGCAAAAGTGGCTGGATGGAAGGAGGTACGAGTGGAATTGGGCTGGTAAGGGAGGGGTTGATGGGGTGCAATACGGAGGACAGGCGTTGGATAGTGTGAGGAGATTGGTGAGTCTGAATCCAAGTTATAATGTTAAAGGGAAGAGGATTATTATGGGCATGTTGTGGGATAGATTGCCGCATCCGGTGATTGGGCCGCCGAAAAAGCTGTTGATGCTGCAGGAGGGAGCGAAGGCGGGGAGAGAGGAGGGAGTTAGGCCTTAGATATTCGGGTGGACGGGTGTGTGGAGGGGTGCTTTTTTGTTTGGTTTTAGATAGTTTCTAGGATGGGAGAGGTGGTTGGTAAATATGTACAATGGGCTTTTTTAAAATATATATATAATTTTTTTTTTTCTTTTTTTTTTTTGCTCTTGATAATCCCCTTCTTGTATATATATATATATATATATATGTATGGCATTTTTCCCAACCCGAAATAAAAATAAAAATAAAAAATTGGCATATCCACATGAAATGAAATACAAATGCTGCTGTATACAAACATTTAGATTCCATATATATAAATGTAGTCTAATTGATATCACACCCCGCACCCCTTCCCTCCTCCTCCTCCTCCTCCTCCTCCTCCCGCCCCCTCTTCCGTACGCGGCTCTAATTTTCTAAAATCCCTTTCCTCGCCCCCTCCACCACCTTCTTCACCTCCTCCTCCACCCCCTTCACCACCTTTTCCAACCTCGCCTCCTCCTTCTTCACCTCATCGACCTTCACCCCGCTGACCCCTTTTCCGCCCTTAACCAGCCCCTTCAACTTCTTCATCCCCTCCTGCCTCACCATTTTCACCTCGCCCTTGACCTTCTCCCCCAACTTCCCCGCCTGCTCGGCTAGCTTCTCCCTACCCTCTCTTGTTGGAGGCGGGACCGAGATGGTGAGCACGTTGGGGGAGTTGACTGGATCCTCGACCACAGGCTGCATATTTAGTTCTGCCTTTTGCACTGCGCGGATGACTTTTTTCGTGTGCTCGGGGGCGTGGATAGTGATGACGAGGTGTCTACGGGAGGCCGGTTTCGGGGTGACGTGCGCGAGGTCTCTGAGCGGAGTCGAGGGGGTGTCATTTTCGAGCACGACAGGCAGGGACTCGAGGGTGGATATGGTGAAGTTGGCGTCGTTTGTGGCGGAGGAGCGCAGGCGGGAGAGGTCGTCTTTGAGCTTGGTGAGGTGTTTTTGGAGCAACGTGTTTACCGAGTCGCAGTGCGTGTCGAAGTCGAAAGCTTCTTTTGCGGTGGTGGGGGAGGAGGGGGTACTGGAGGAGGAATCCTCGGAGGTGTCGCTGTCGCTGTCTTTGAAGTGCTTGCCCTTTTTGCCGGGTGAGTTGCCTTTTTTGAGGAGTGGAGGGCTGGTGCTGAAGGTGGAGGTGGAGGTTTGGGATTGAGAAGGGTGGGGGAAGAGGAGCCTGGGGTATGTTAACGATCAGTAGATGCTCTGCAAGTACGTAGAGCTTTGTACTCACCTCCGACTAGATATCACCGTAGTTGCAATTGAGCTTCTCGCGGGGAGCTGTGCAGCTGCTACCCTCGCGAGCTGGCCGAAGGAGGAGAAAGCTGGTCTTGCGAGCATTGTGGTTTGGGTGCCGTATCTGGTGTCCTGGTGTAGATGATTGCTGACCTTTTGGTGCCCCACATTGGCGGTTGGGGTTGTGGCGGAAAAACAAATTTCCAATTTTTCCGCGCGGAGCTTATCCCTATGACATCAAGTTGTCCCTCCCCGCCAACAACCCGTCGCAAAAATAATTCAACCCCCTCACCAATCCCCACCCACAAACCATGGACCCCCCGCTTGCACCACCAACCCCACCCAACCATGACACCCCCCAGCCCACCTCCCATACCACGCCGCCGCCCCACCTTCGCCCTCCCATCCCCTCCCCTATAATCCCCCCCCTCTCCTTCTCCATGGTCGCCCCCAACATCTACCGCTCCGGCTACCCCCTCCCCATCAACCACCCATTCCTCACTCTCCTACGTCTCCGCTCACTAATCTACCTCTCGGACACGCCTCCCCTCCCGCCAACCCTCACCTGGGCGGCCTCGCAATCCCCACCAATCGTAATCCACCACTTCCCTCTCCCTCCAGTCAAAGAGCCATTCGTCGAGAACGACCCCGTGGGGATGAAGAAAGCACTCGAGGTGCTTCTGGACAAGCGGAACCACCCTGTGCTGATCCATAGTAACAAGGGGAAGCATAGGGCGGGGGTGCTGGTGGGGTGTGTGAGGAAGCTGCTCATGCGGTGGGGGCTCGCGGCGACGTTTGCAGAGTATGGGAGGTATGCGGGGGAGAAAGGGGAGGCTGATTTAGAGGTGAGTTTTCAACTTCACCATTGTTTTATTTCTGCGGAGGGGCTGGCTGATGGCAATGGGGGTCTATTTAGTTTATCGAATTGTTTAATCCCGAGTTGACGTTTGACAAGAGGTATGCGCCGGATTGGCTGAGGGTGCAATATAAAGAGGTTGAAGGCGGCCAGGGGGGGCAGGGAGAAGGAGAGGAGAAGTTTCATGAGGCGCCGGGACATATTTGCAATGATACGTACCATGCGGATACAACGCCGCCGATAAAGATATAGCATACCATGCCACTGCAGCTGTCTTCTCCTTCACTTAGTATAATATCTTTTTCCAGGAGGGCGTTAGTTCTGGGATTGCTGTGGCGTTTAATTGGTTAATGTATGCATGAGGGAGGGACACGATTTATTCATCCTAAATAAGCTCCTAATCCAACAAATTACCCTCCCTCCCCTCTCCCGAAGACGTTTTTCTCTATTTCATATTCTTTCTTGGTTTTTGCTCTTTTCATTAATATTTCCGGCAATTACGACCGCACCTCCCACTCCCTCTCCAGAAACCTCACGACCCTTTCCGCCTCCTCCCGCTCTCCGGCTTTCTCCCCAACGACCATTCGTAGCTTTTCAACGGTCACATCTTCCGCTAGGGCGGCGATGGAGGGGTACATGTCGTGGAGGACATACGTCGCTACAGCACCAGCATTATGATGAGTTCACAATCACTATTCTATACTGTGGGGGATGGTGGGGATGGGGGATGGCATAAACAAACTATGTGCCCTTAACGGTGGATCACTACTCATCTGCGCCAACAAGGCAAGAGATCTGCGGGATTGCAGCTGTTGCTGTTGCTGTTGTTTTTGTTGCTGCTGCTGAGTGAGAGTCATCCCATTGAAAAGTTTTTCTATGGCAGGAAGCAGGGTGGATGGAGCGGTTAGTAGGAGGAGAAGGACGTCGCTTAAGGAAGGTTTTGCGGATAAGTAGAGTCTGTGCATTGCTTTATAATTATTGCGTTAACACCTTTTTCACACGTATAATGCGAGAGTCAGATCTGGGATTGGTATGTACGTACTCGATCTGCCACTTTGCAAACCTTTCCATCCCAAGTACGGCGATGGCTATGGTTGTGGATGGGTTGGAGGTAGCCTGGACGTTGTTCAGGCGGTAGAGTAAATCGTTCATACTGTCCCCAGACCCGGACCCGCCTCCTCCTGAGCCTCCATCATCTTGCCCGTATTCATACCCGTGCGTGTCGACGATAATACCAATTCCCCCACCCACCCCTCCTCCTCCCCCTCCTACCGGAATCCAGATATCGACATCGCAGCTGCAGATGCGGAGGATGGAAGTTGGGGGGGTAAGGGTGAGGGTGAGGGTGAAGCTGCGGGGTGGTTGTTGTGCACAAGGGTGGAATGAGGGTGGGAGGGCGGTGCTGATGAGGATTTGTGTGGTGGTGGGGTTGGTGGGGCGAGACGGTGGAGGTGCAGGTGAGCGTGCTGGTGGTGAGGTCGTGGGGTAGTGCATTTGGGCGTGGGGAGCTGGCATTTTGTGTGTGTGTGTGTGTGTGTGTGAAGGGGAGGGAAGGGGGGGCGCGCCGAGGATGATGGAGATAGATAGAAGGAGCTCGTGCGGAGGAGTATGGTGAACTAATATTTATTACCCTGAACTTCGCAGCTTGCCATGTATACTTAGTTCTAAGTGCCCTATGTTTATCTAAATAAAATTAAATAAAATTAAATAAAACACTTTACTACCCGTATGCGGCTCCAGTAAGGTGGCCACCCGGAAACCCAGGCAAATCAATCTCCCCGCGACGCTCGAACTAAATATGTATATCGTGCCTCTTTCTCAGGGTAACTCTTCTGAACAACTGCCGAACCCTTTATGCCCCTCCCCTATTGAACCTCCCAAGCTCTGCAAGCGAGTGTGGTAATGCCTTTCTAAAACAGCATGTTCACCCATCCATGGTAGTCTCGATCGAGACCCTGATCCATGGCCCTGATTGATGCCAGTATAGTCAACCGCATGGCCATCGTAAACCTAGACATTCCCCGTAGTGTAGTCGTCCAATCAGCCGGTACTCGTATCACAGCTCCAGGCAAATCCCACACACCAGAATATCTCCACGCCCACTGCTCATGACATACCCACGACAAACCCAGCCCCTTCTTTGCCTTCGAATGTTCACCGCCTCATCCTCCACCCTGATACCTCCTCAATCTTGTCCCACCGTACATTGAAATCCCTCAAGACAATTTGCTTTCCTAGGAACGAATCATATTCATTATTCATTGGAATGACAAAATGACATGGTCGATTTATTGGCCTATAAAATCGTCCACCAGGTCGGATAGAATGGAAACGTTAGAGGAGATCCCGCGCAGGTGCAAAAATGAATGTAAAGTCCGAAAGAGGTGAAAAGAGGCAAAAGGGCAAAAAGAGGAAACAAATAGCTCGAGCTGAGCACGAGGATTTGGCGAGTATGATCCTACGGCATGAGATTGCTGTGAGATGGGGCACATGGAGTGCAGGATGATGTGCTTTAGCTTTGTTCTTTCTTACATGCACGATCACAGAGGCGACCACTATCGACCACTATCGTGAAGTCACCATGGTAAGGTAACACAATTTTATATTTCTAATCGCACTCGGCTTACGTACGTTATCTCCATCACCGCCTCGTGAAGGGCATCGAGACGGTCAGCCAAACTCGAAACAATTCAGCCTTCCGCTTCCGCACAGTCAAATTCAAAAAATCTGCAGTGTAGCGGATATAACTGCCATAAAAACTAATCAGTAACCTCGTAGAGTGTCTAAATCTTGATAGAATATACACACATAACATACACAATCCTCGCTGCGTATGCTCAATAACAATCAATTACAAACCCAGATAGGAAAGTGAAAATAAAAAAATCGAAAGAGAAAATAATAAAAAGTATATATGGGCAGTGACGTATATTTACAATAAATATGAAATGCACCAGTCATAGCCACAATCATGCCTTCCCCCAGAGGCCAGTATCCAAGCCGACAATCAGTAATGGTAAATGACTGTATTAGTGATGGTGATAAGAAAGAAATGGCGATCGTAAGATAGACTAACACAGAGAAAAGAAAAATGATTAAAAAAGGTATATTGTCGTTAAGAGAAAGAAACAAGAAAATACCTTTTCCTTCCATAAACTAAAAGATATAAGTCAAAGAAGACTAGCAACCCAGAATTCCAAAAGTGTATGCATGCCCCAGTTCGTGACCAAAAACCCATGTGTCGTTTCCCCGCCCAATAAAAACATGGGTAAAACGGGAAAGGCTACCAGTTCGAAAATAAAACTCAAGACTCCACAAATGTAAATGACCAACTTTAGAATACAGCTACAGAGAACAAAGGTGTCTTCCGTAGGCCTCTAGTGGCCTCCCCTTCCACTCATGGATATTGGCGTCATCATAGCGGGAGTGCTGACATGATCTGGAGCAGTGGTAGCCCAAACGGATCCGTTCCCAGCACCGAAATGAAAGGGCGTTCTCGTATCGGCGTAGACTGCGGCTACTGAATCCTTCCACATCCCGGGGGACACAAATGTATGTGCGACTGCTTGGATGTTAGCGGGTACGAAAGTATCTAAGGGAGGTCGGATCCTCCTGGGCCGGAGAGCACCGGTTGTGACCATGGATGGTTGACTAGGGTAGGAACCAGGAGGGAGGCCTTGGGGGGCTGTGGTTACCGTACCATTAATTCCAGATATTGCAGTATTCCAAGACCTTCAAAAATGTCAATAAATAAGCACCCAATTTGCAAATCTAATCAGGCTTACTCACTCAAAAATACGGGAGGGATTCCAACCCAGTGCAGGGGTATCAAGCATCGCGTTGGCAGGGGGCTGTTGTGTGACCCTTTGCCCGGAATGAAGCATTACCAGTGATTGAACAGCTGATGGTGAATCCCCTTTGGTGTCGCATTCCCCAGTGGAACGTGGTGGTGAAACTGGTTGGGAAGGGAAAGCTACTACTTGTGCACTTGAGATGAGAGTTTCCGAAGGCTCCCCTTGGGAGTATGCAGAAACCGGAGTACGTGTTATGTGAGCATCTGGCGTCCCATGTAATGGCTGATAGAATGGGAAATTAGGATTAAGCTCAAAAGGCCTATTGAGGTCAAGGGAGAAGGCCTCTCGTAACGCTTGTATCTGCCCTTTTGTCTCTGCCGATGCTGATATATCAATGCAGTTTTCTAAGATTCGCATTGATCTAGTAAAATATTCCTTCGCATCTGAGTTGAACTCCGGATCTGGACAAGTCGCTGCAATCTACTAAAATTAGTTTGATGGTAGGCCGATATGATGATCACATTTATACATACCAAATGTATCATTGTCGCCGTCAGGTTCGCATATATGGTGAAGTTGATACCCCGCATCATACATTGTAGACCTGCCATCCCAAATTGTCCCCACACGACCTCTGTCAGTCGGCAAATATTCTTCGCAGAAACGGAGCATATGCTCATGTGTTCTTTCCATTGACCTTGTGAGGTGAAAGTCTTAGTGATAGATAGTGGTGGTCGGTGCACCATAATCTTCGCTAGGTTGTGGTAAATTTGTAAATTTGCAACGTAATGATGTTCGACCGCAGGACAGGGGGTTGACAAATCCGTAGGTACAACTACCTGAAGATTAGGCGGCAAGGCCATGGCCCAATTATCCAAAAGTGGACCACAATCAGTAAACTGGGGGTCATTCCTCCAACTTGGGTTTGCCTTAAGTTTCTGATGTATATCGTTCATTCGGCGGATATTCTTAATCAAATAAACAAAATAGACGAAGTTGCGAGATATAGTAGTCTCCTGCTCATCCATATCTTGCGCACGTATTGGTATCTGGAGATCAACACTTTCGGGGTCAACCTGCATAACGTCCCGGCCTGTTCAAAGGTAAGCAAATTGTCACCATATAATTAAAAGGGGTATCAACCTTGAGGAGCGCTAATCATAAGCTCGCAGGAGAAACACGCTTGCCATACTCTCGTTTTTGTTTGGCATTCCAACTGATTCTCACCACAGCTAACTCCAGATTTGTGAACGTCATGGTGTCGGTCTAAACCTAGATCTTTTGCCATAGCAATAATGCTCACTATGCTCATCCAAGATCGGAAGAAGTAGCCTCGCTGGGGGGCACTTTCCCTGGCTTTGAGCAAAAGCAGGAGTGCTTGGACTGTACTGAGACGTGGAACATCCATAAAGCAATCCCTATGTCCTGCATCCTATTAGTACAAATACGAAGATAGCGTTGTTTATTACTCACTGGTTGCCATCGATATCCATTTCATCCCTTGGCTAGCATCCTCAGATCTCCGGCCTAGGGTTGCTCCAATTCGGCTTGCGGTAGCAAACATAGCCTCCAGTAATAATGGTGAAATGGATTCTCGCGATGTGTTCCACTGTCTGTAAAATGCAGCCTTATTTACTATGGGCAAATATGGGTGTATATCTCGGAAATATATGTCAAAAAGATCCAATGCTTCATCTTCCGAAGGCATGTCCTCCGAGCGAATCTTGACGGCAAAGTCGTGTGTTCCGGGAACAAATGATGGGTTTGCTTCGAAATCTTCCGCCCACGGCTCGTACGCGGGCGTCTCTGCTAACCTTCGACCTTGTGCAGAAATATAATTCGCTTTCAAGGATTAGCAATGAAATTACCGGCTTAGGCTTGTGAACTTCAACTCACCCACACCACTATCGTCAATTTTCAGTTGTTCCAAAACTCCACTAACATTTGCAGCTGCCGTGGAATATCCATCATCAGTAACCCACTGGTCATTTTGGCGCACATTAGGGTGTGGGGAATAGGCAGCCACGTTGTGAAACTGCTGTAATGTCGACATGTTATGCTCAAGACCTTCTGCAGCCGACGATTGATGAGGGACATGGCTGTATTGCATTCCGTTACTCGTTGGAGAGGTATGGTCAGGTGGTGAGATTTGTCTGTAGACAGGTCTGTGAACATAGGCTGGCCCAGTAATGATCCGCTTCCGCTGGCCGAGCTGTGAATATTGTTGTGAATATTCATCGTCACCACTGCCACTCGAGTCATCACGATACTCCCCACCGTTCGCCGACTGTTCTAAGACACCTTGATTGGGAGTAAAATCGCGATCATATTGCACCATCGGAGGGACACAGTGAAGTTTCAGACGCACACAAGCAGAACAAGGCCAGGTATTAGTCGTTGCTGCATCACACTTGATTTTGCGCCGCCTACACCCTTCACAAGCTCTCATCACTAGGAACTGTCAGAAAATGAAGTAGGCGGCATGGAACTGGATATGCTAACCTTTCAGCCTTTTGTGTCTGTTATGCTCGTCGACGAAGACATAGTCTAACTAGTCTGTTAGCTAATGGTTTTAAAGTGCTGTTCTGCGAAACTAATACGAACTTCGATGATTCTCCCTGGGACCAGCCATCTCCTGTGGTGAAACTGTAATGTTTTGTTGCATTGTTATACCTTGTGGTAATAACCGTCGCCTTCCTGGATCAAACTGTTGCTGTTGGGCCAACATGGACTCTTCTGGGAAACTCGCAGCAGAAGAAGCGGAAGTTTAACAGATCCAAGGGGAGTTATCTGAGAATTTCGTCTTGCAATGGCGCCCAATGGTATTTGACCGACAGATGGATGTGACGTAAATAGGAAATGAGAGAAGGTATCTGCCCGGAGTAGATGATCTACGAAGAAGCGATGGATAGATGTGAGCTGTACGACACTGTCGTCTCCAGATTCGAGTAAGTGGGCCGACCGAATCTAGCAAAAGTTTGGGCTGGTGGGCCAGGTGTCGAGGTGATTGTATTATATGCCAGACCTTCTCCCTATGCAATCCTTAGAAGTTTGTGACACACACACGAAAAGGCACCACAATGCGATTCAATTCCCCAGTTCTGAAACTGGAATCGATGCAGTATCCGTGGAATATGTCTGCTTGCGCGTAGATCAAAGCAAACGTGAGGAAAGACCCAGGTCTAGGGTACGTTTGTAGTACTGGGGTAAGCCGGCTGGATATGGTGGGTATGCAAGACTACGGCGAGATTGAGATCGCGGTGGACGTAAACCGGGTGGGGGAGGGGTGTGATGACCGTTGAAGGTGAGGGGGGTTATGAGATGGTTTGTGTGTATAAGGAGACGGAGGAAACAGTCGAAAATGGTGTTAGAGGAAGCTCCTGTGAGAGAAAAGGAATAACGCCAGTGTATGAGAAGTAAAAGCCCCGAGGCACCTTGGGAAGAAAGGAGATGGTCGGAAAAACAACACCCCCAACCTGAGGATCACCGCTGCCTTTGACCTATTTCGAATGCTGCTTGTTCTCTGGAGATGCAGTTACTGGTCGAACCCCTGTAGATATGGTCTGCTGCGCTTGGTAGTGTACCAAAGTACTCTTGCTTGAAGAGTTCTCCCTTAACCTCTACAGAGCAACCCTTGTTGCCAGACTTATTATTGTCCACCAAAATTGATCTGGAAGCGATCTTGCAGGGGCGACCAAACCCCCCCCTGACTCTCCATACAAAATAAGCTGCTACAGTGAGAGACAGGGGGGTTCCTCATTCTGAGTTAATGCTGTACTTCAGTAGGTACAGTCTGTAAGGATATAGTGCTGAGGGGCACCGACAGCTAAAAGGAGGAATGCGATGCAGAGCAGCAGCAGCAGCAGTATCTTCCTTGCTGAAGACAGCAGCCTATGACACTCTGAACCCGTCCAATAATCTTGATTATTGCAGGATAAGGGACCAGGGTGGTGCGTATGTAGGTAAGAAGGTAAGAAAGAGTGTCGGAAGCGGAAGTGAACCAGAACGCATGAGGCCCAAAGAATAGGTACACACCACCACAGATGTGTTACAATATGAGCGAGAATGGCACTCACGATTGTCCAATCAGGCTGTCTCTTCCATCGTTACCCATTCCCACGCATAAGTGCAGGGCGGAGGTGCCTTGTCAAGAGAGGCTTGAAAACAAGATAGCGAAGATTGATTTTCCGCTACCTGGATACTTCAAACTACTTGACGTCCCTTGGTCAGCTCCAATTCCCATCTCAATTACATCAGCTGGCCATAATGAAAACTTCGTTGCTGTAAAGAAAACCACCAGGGTAGGGTGATCATGAAACAGCCACAACGAAGATTAGCATCGAGATATGAGAGGAGAGGTCTTTGTGAGCGCATTATGTAGGGTGTCATGCGAGAACCCACGGTCCAGCCTTGTGCTATAAAATGGAGAGCAGGTCCAACTGCTGGGTTTTCGGAACCCTGCCAGTGATCCAAAAAGTGCCAAGCACGAGGCTTCCACCCACAGGTTGCTAGTCCAGGGGCAGGAGGTCCTCTCCTGTAAAAGATCACGCACATATTCCTGTACCAGCTTACGTGGTGCACGTCTGACTGGCTCCCGATTCAAGCAGCATCATAGTTAGTAGATTGCCACATTCCAAGGGTTTTCTCGTTCGTAGCCCCGGTTTGCGTGGAATTGACTTGCCGAGATTTCGATCAACATCGCAGCGCCTAAGAAAGTGAAGAGGTCAAGGGGGAGGGATATTCCCTGCACGACTGCAATGTTGAATTCATCTTGCATCCGCCTGATATGAACTTCGTGAGAGACCATGAGGAATAGCTAGGTGGAGTCACTTTTCAATCTCCTGAACCCGCAACTATGAGATGCTTCATTGCCATTAGCAAGTCGCTGATATAGCCTAGTAGGCAATTCTGAGACGCCAGAGGAAAACTCTCAAGATGTTTTATCACCAGTTCGGACCATAGTTTAACTGGAGCCAGTCTTAACAATGGGCTAGCAGAGCTACAGACTGGGCGTTGGGAACCAGCATGCATGATTGTTGGATATGTATTGGAAGAGGGAGAAACTGTATTAGAATTCAGCTATCGTGATTCTCGACTTGTGCAATTTGGAGGTTACAACTCATCTACTGGTTGCATCTAAGGTCTTCTCTGATTAATCAGGTTAGGCTGGCCAACTGGTAACAAGGATGAGCAAGAAGAAACCATGTTGAGGGAGCACCATAGGTTCCTAAAGCAGCCGTCAGCCATGGGGCATGAACGGCCTTGGCATGAAACAAAATTGAAGTTTATCACTATCTACAGCAAAGATAAACTCAAGTGCCTCGCAGCAAAGCATAAAAGCATAAAGCAGATACTGAACTTCAAAATTTCTTTGCTCCTACTACACCTTGCTTCCTCCACGCCTGTTAGTAGTCATACGGTATATACGAAACATCCCTCCCGAGCCGCATCCTCTATTTTTTCTACCCCGCTCACCCGAACCCATGGACAACGAGAATCCCACCATTCTCAATGCTAGTGACCTACCTTCTAGAAAGCGGCAAATAAAACGACGGTTGCCCTCTGGTCTCTCCAATGTGGACATGGGGCTTCTATCGAGCATAGGTCCTACAGCAGAGCCAAATGATCCATTCTCAACTGGCAATGTTTCTGACCCGCTGAGCAGTGGAGAAGATGAGGACAGTGATGGCGATGACTTTGACGTTGAGCAAATCGATGAGCAAGAGATATATGGTAGGTGCGCTTTCACTATTATCATCAGATACCTATTATCACAAGCAATCAATCTTGTCGCCTTGATTCTACCAAATGGAGGAAACTGGAAACTGGTTTTTCCTTGTCTGCCTCTGTCACCCCCACTGAAAAGCGGTCTTTGATCTGTGCGACAATGATTGCTATGGCTGTGTAAACCCTGCTAGTGCAGGATGCTTCCTGCACCACCGTTTTCTGTCGCTGATCGAGGAATCTCATACCCCTTCGCAGCTAGCTGCCGTTCAAGTCGGGGTCATAACACTGAAGTGGTGTTGCTCGGCCTTGACGTCACAAACACATCCTCCATATCCCTCATGTGGCGTTGTATCGTCTCCCTTTTCTTGCCGTCGTATGTTGTCGTGTTTTACATCATAACTCATAATCATTCCTATTAGGACTTTGCTTTTTTTTTATCTGTAGCCCTCTATACCATTTTCTATTATTACTACAGATTCAGAGCGACTATGAAAGGGTCGCTTGATCTATTGCATATTTGAATCACAAGCGCTAATCACACCAATGACTGCAGATCTTATATCAACCATCTCAGACCCAGAGCATCCCTTGAGCCTAGGAGAATTGGCAGTTGTAAATCTACCACACATAAAGGTCACAGATAACCAAGACCGTTCTGTGATGTCTCACGTGCTGGTCGAAATCACTCCCACAATCACACATTGTAGCCTTGCTACAGTTATCGGACTAGGTATCCGAGTTCGTTTAGAGCAGGCGCTCCCGCCGAGGTTTAGACTCGATGTCCGAATCAGAGAAGGCACACACAGTACCGCTGATCAAGTGAATAAGCAATTGAACGATAAGGAAAGGGTGGCTGCAGCTTGTGAGAACGAGAGTCTTATGGCAGTTCTGCGGAAGATGTTAGAGACCTGCAAGTGAGAATTCTGGGGCTACTTGGCCCATGTGGAGATGCATTCCTGTCCCTGCCATGTGTGGTGATGTACGCTTCATACTCATACTCAATCCCATATTAGGAGGATTGACCACGAGTTTCGCATCGTGTTTCTGTATGCATGTGTTCCTTTATTTCACACGTTGTTTTTTCGTAAATACATTTACTGGTAGATATTGGCGATGTGACTAAACCTGCAATGCAGCTGGCCACTAGCCTCGCATATAGAATTACCGTCTTGGTAAATCTCTTTCCTTCCTTGGCACTACCGACATGGCAGTTGATCATATTTCGATCAATATATGGGCAAGAGATACACCTGAATATCTCATAGTATACCCATCGGCCCCATACCTAGCCACCTATCTTCAACATGTAGCCGCCGCACATAGCATTCCCATGACTCTCATATTCACGGCGACATATAACATGTATATTTAGTGGTGGCCTAGTCCTGGTCTATATGACGCTCCCCCTCACCACCGCATGCAACTTCCAGTTATCGATTTGTATCCGGACGGGTATCTAGACTGAGATCTGATCTGCGATGTATTGAGGGTTATATGATATAGAGAATATGTTAGTGCGTAGGCTAATGGAGGCTGATTGCAAAAGCTACCGTACTCATCAGATTACCAGACATCCGAACCCAGCACCACCTCCTAGGCCAGTTATTCAGTGTACGTATTATATAATCGATATACGGCACAATAAGAAATAACCCCCAAAGTGCTCAGAAAGAGACCAATGGCCCTACGGTTGTGTCTACCCCCTTGCTAGGTATAACGGCCTGTGGGACCCCTATAGCTATATAGTCACGGCTGTGAATTATTGCGAATTATATACAGAATAGTTCAAGTCAAAATGGCGAAGAAACTAAAGGAAAAATAAAAGAACCAACACCTGGCTGGGCCTCAAGAACGTCTCCCCCCCCCCTCTTCCCCACACCCCCACAACCCCCGTAAAACTAAGAATTAGATATAATTACATACATAAGTGGAAGGGTAACGTCCGTTATTGATGAGATCTAGATTAGGTTCTTATATATCATACGCGACCATGCAGCCAGCCGACCGAACCATTCATGGGACAGAAATATAAAGAACCAAAAGTCTTGGAGCGAGGAAGGGGAAAAAAAAAAAAAAAAAAAAAAAAAAAGGTAAGTAGTTACTGTATGTACTACTGTAATGTACATCTGGAGTTCAATTAAAAGCTCACAATCATCCCCACACCACTTTGATACGGAATTGCAGCAGCAGGAAACTTATGATAACGAAACTATACATAGCCTGAGCAAAGAGTACATGACATGTCGATACGGGGCACACTAAAACCTTGCTCTGGATAACCGGTTATCGGCGTATGTAGTATGTACAGTAGGACGGTGACAAAGTAGACTGAACTATACCCGAGATTTGGCACGTAGTTACTACTATATTGGATATCGAACGATGAATAGAACTTGTTGTGTAGTAAATAGTTCCCAAT
>ML121532.1:569565-781390 GCA_003788615.2 Terfezia boudieri ATCC MYA-4762 | reverse complement strand
GGCGCTTATCTTCCATATTATGGTAGCGCCAGCGACGAGTTTGGTATGGATATTACCTTGCATTGTTAGCCCCCCTGGGTTCGCCTTGACTTGTGGGGTTCCAACCCTGGTTCCCTGCGTGCAGCATACATGTACCGAAATTGCAAGAGCAGAGCAGAGCAGAGCATCATGACGACCTTGTTCATATCATACATACCAGCAGTACAGCTCGCATGTCAGCCGAGCCTGCGTGATTGGTGTGCAGCGGCAGGCGTGGCGGCATAGATGTGGGGATTGTTTGCCGTTAGATACGATTTGTGGAATACATGATCGATATATGAGACTAGTAAGCTGCATAAATTAAAACTCGATATGAAGTGATGGCCATACACCAGGCACAAAAACCAAACGTGTAAAATGGATGAGATAAATATCACAGGGGCTAGAGAGAGAGAGATGCTAAATGTGGAGGAAAAAAGTCGACAATAGCCTAAGTAAAATCATCCATCCTCTCAGTCAAAATCAAAACAGTTCCATGTTGAGCTGAAAGATCAATTAAACTGGGGTTCTAAAAATTTGCTGCGTAAATTGTGATGGTGTGCTAGCCGTTGCAACCTAATAAATAGATAATCGATTTATCTATAGTGATAGGTATTGGGGTCTCTGGATTAGGTACAGTATCATTGAGGTTTCGGATACAGCGATGATCTTTCCACGCAGTGGGGAACTTCTAGCGATTGACCAGTAGAAAAAGAAACCTTACTTTACAATGACCTATATATTCCCAGACCAATGGAGCGGGACAGAAACCAGTGCCCAGGCTGTGCTGGTTGGGATATTGGATGGGATACAAGACTGCGCACGAATGGGTCAAAAAGAGAACCTGGAATATATATTTGAATATATCAAAGCAAGGTAGGTACATATGTACTGCAGGGTGTTGAGACGTACTGTATCTAAAGTTATGGCTAATATATGTGCGCAGAACTTGAACTTCTTAGACCCGGGAACGTCGCCGGGGAAGCGTAAAGTAACGTGACAACAAGCCACTGTCACGGCACGGCACAGTCTCAGATAGAGAGAGATATAAGACACGGGAATGCCGGTTGGCCGTTGGCCGTTGGCCAGTAGTTGTCCAACCAAAACGTCAACCAACGGTTAATCGACAACCCCTCGCGAGAGACATGGAATGTACCGTAAATAACCCTTGCCGTGAGCAAACCCCGCATCATCATCATCATCATCATAGCACATGAGCTCAACTCAGTTTACTTTTCCTGTCCTCAACAACAACAACCTGCTGTATACATTAAGCAATGATCACCAGTTTCTCCCCCCCTTCCCCTCCACCCACCCCTCCCCTGCCTAGCTCATCGAAACCACATCCATACTCGTGGGGAAAATAGCCACCCAAGCCTAGGCCTAAGAAACTAACTACCGATGATCATCCGCATAGATATAAACCATGCACCATCGTAGCGCAACGGCTGCTGTGGTGGTTAGTCTGGTTGGCAATCTAAAACGGTTCGTTGCGCACCGTTATTTGCAGGGGGGTAAGCGAGGGCAAGTATAGTCTGGGCAAGCTGAATGGGGAAATCCCCGGGGGGAGGCTAGATTGGGGGAATACTTCCGCTGGCGCTAGGCTTTCATTTTGCGTGGGTGGTTATTTTAGTCAACCAGACTAACTTTTAGTTATGGGAGATAAATGTTTGCCTTCAGCTGACTTCCTTACCAGATCCACACCCCCCCCCTTTACTGTGCAGGTACGATAGAACATTACTCAGCTTGGACTGTGTTACAACAAGCATTACCGTCGATGTTCAAATGACAGTTGTTGAAGGAACCCGAGATCATGGTAATCGATAAGAGACGCACAGAGGATGTTGGGTACGAAAAAAGAGGGAGGGCAATCATGGTGGCTTGGAACAGCGGACTTGACTATTAATTGGTAGGTAATGATAACACAAAAAAATCAACCTATTAGATGTATTCTTCAAACAGATCACTTGGCTCAGTTGATTTGTAATGTCAACATTTATGTATATAAATATACATATATTAGACCCCTTTTCCTTATTTTTCTTCCAAAAAAAAAAAATAACACAGTACTCATGTACATAATTTCCCGCACAAACCGAAACGAACAGCAACAACTATCACATCTCTCAAGGTAATCTCTCTCCTCCACACACAGTTGGACGATCATCCACATCATCACAAGCCGGGGTGGAGGTTACATTATCTTTCCATCACAACCCCCCCCCCCCCCCCCCTTCTCTCTTTTCAAACAAATAAACCAAGCCCGCAACAACCCGGTACTATCAGGTTGTCGCAGTATATACTGCAAGTCCCCGCATCGAATGGGTCTGGACCATGGACTATTTTTTTTTCGCGTGTTTAACCGCGGCCCCACGAGGCGTATCTGAATTGACAGGTATCCGAAAGTTTAAAAGGGTCGTATGATGTAGAGTGGAGTAGAGTATTTCCTATCTTAACTTTTGACTTTTGCACTTTTCGTTCGCGTATCGAGACAGGATAGATAACGAGATAACGAGATGGAAGACTCGGATAGCTGGTGGAACTTGTTTTAGCTAATGTGTACAATTGTTTTGTCCGAGTGATTACATATCTTGGTTGCCTGAATATTTCAGAGAAAAAAAAAATAATTCAGAGATGTAATATTTTGGTATCAGATATTACCCTGAACTCCACCTACAAACCCAACAACTCAATACTCCCCATTCCCAACCACCCCCCCACCCTCAAGTAACCCACTCTCCACCATCATCCCATACAATTCTGGCTCCAGAAACTTTGCAATAGTAACCTCCTCGCTCAATCCCTTCCTCCTCCTCGTCTTGACCACCAAGTCCCTCGCCATCTCTCTAATCCCCGCCGGTTCCAACGGCCTCAGTTTCACATCCCTATCCAATGGATCTCCCGGCACAATTGCCCATTTATCAAACACCAAGTTCACAAATGCCTGCCCCTGAGTGTGAATCCGGACGTCTGTCTCGAAACCGAATGAATCCAAGACGGGGATAAGGCCTTTGACCAGGTAAAGGGGGGTTCCGGGGATGGGACCATCGCTGAGAACATGTCCACGGCGCCGGGAGAGGACTGTGTAGAGGTGGGGAACGGAGTCCGCTGGGGAGGTGATGTGGCAGGAGTACATTGGCTCCATTAGTCTTGGGGAGGCCATGAGGAATGAGGAATAACAGGCACGGCGGGAGGTGGGAATGATTTGCCCGGCGCCGCGGAAGATCGGTTCTTTGGCGAGGGAAATGTCCATGATCTTGAATTTTGTGTCTCGGATTGCTGTGTTCAATATTAGCTTCGGAATATGTTGAGTAGACGCGGGGAAAATGTGACTCACGCTCTTCACATAACGGTCCTTCTCGGGCAGCCCAGGAGAAACCCTGCTTTATTGAGTCTCTGACTGAGTTTAGCAGCTTCTTGTCAACCTCACTCGGTAGCGTGTCGTCAACTAATATATTTGGTCCCTGATCATCTGGTCCAAACGCCCAAATACTCCTACTAGCGAGCAAATCCCAGTGGTAGTTCTGCTCAAAGAATTTGCCCACCTCCCGAATCGGCCACTTGATGCTGACCCTCCCAGACTCGATGTCTTCACCGATTCCCTTTTCTAACGGCTCTGCAATCATAGTTATCTTATTCTTTTTGTTTGGTGTCATGGCGTAGCACTTGATAGCCGAAGTGTCCTGCACTGTCTCACAGAAACGAGTGACCGGATCCGAGACCTTGAGCTCCATTTCGGAGTATAATCGTCGGAGATCGTGTAGGGCACAGTCCATATATAGTTCTCCGGTGCCCAGGACGATATGCTCGCCAGACTCCTCAACCTTGGTTATAACGAGAGGGTATGACTTGCTGATTTTCCGTAAGCCGTCCAACATTTTTGGAAGCTCTGATGGATTCACAGGCTCAACCGCAACCTTGAACACTGACTGCGTGAAGTGTTTAATAGGTTGGAAGATATATGCATCGTCTTCCATCGCCTTCTCTATTATCGTAGCAGTCTTCACAATCGAATTATCCACGCCACCTAGCAGCACCCAATTCCCGGCGGGAACACCAGATGTCGGGACCTTATATCTCGTCTCTGAGATCCAAGTATCCGAGATGGTCGCTATAACCATATCTTCCTCATCATCCAGCGTATAGCCTTCACCTAAAACACGAACCTGTTGTCCAGGCTTTGCTGTCCCTGACATGACACGCCCGAATGCATTGAATGCGGATGCATCGGAAGTATTATACAGTTTTGCAATGTGTATTACCAGCGGACCATCTTGGTTGCAATTCATCATGGAGTTTGCCAGCTCCGTATCCAATGGACCAGTGTAGATATGTTCCACTTTGGCCTTAGCTCCCTCAAGAGGTGAAGGTATATGTTCTAGGACCATATCTACAAAGCCAGTTGCTGTTCCAAAGAATTTCTCACAAACGATTTTGAGCAGAGCTTTAGCATCCATCTTATACTGTGCGGGCTTTAATGTTATACCGAGACCTTCAAGGCTATCTTTCAGGCTGGTGGTACTCTCTCCAATTGTCTAGCTACCGTGTCAGTGGCGTCTTGAACCAACAATTTCAGAGTAAGTGCTCGAAGCTTACATGCGCATACAGCTTGTAAAGAGGCTCCAAGATGAAGTGCACAAATGTTCTTCTCGATTTCTGCTCAAGACCCTTCCTAGTGAACTTCCTGCTTCCGGGGTTGAAGAATATATCTCCCCATAATCGCTTCGCAAAGTCCTTGTAGTTTACCCCTTCTGTGGGAAAAATTAGCCCATGCTCCATCCTATGGAATTTATCATCTGGGCTTACCATAAGTAGCAGCATACATCATCGCAAAACTTCTGAGAGAGAAGCACCACCTCATGTCCGCGCTTGCAAAGCAAACATTACCTCTTTCCGGGCTCAACCTCAAATCCCTCCCTGGTGCAGCATCGCTAATAATAGTGTTCACTTCCTCAATAGTATGCTTCAGTTTGAAGTATGCATCTGTTGGTGGTATCTTCAGCTCAAGAATTAACCTGTCCACCTTATTCACCACCAACACGATGGGCATATTCTCATTCACGGCATATTTTATGATTTGTTCCGTATTTATCATGACTCCCTCAACCACATCGACTACTAGCACTACACCGTCAGAGAGCCGGATGGCTGGGCCTACTTCATCCACAAAATTCACATGTCCGGGGGTATCAAGAATGTTGAAGAGTTGAGATTTGCCCTTAGATGACTGTAGGACTAGTGACATGGGAGAGGACTTGATGGATAAACCACGCTCTCGCTCAAGGATATGTAAGTCAGTATAGCGCAGCTGTTACATGGTGGTTAGTGAACTGCTAATCGTATACAATATACAAGGAATGACTAACGAACCTGTTCGCCCTTCTTAGGGAACGCCTGCGGCGGTAGATCGTGAGTTTCTAGTACCAGCATGTCCATGAATGCTGTTTTTCCATGGTGCAAGTGGCCTGCCAGGGTGATATTTCGGACTTGGTCTGGAAAGTTCATCAAATCCATCATGAACCTATGAAAGCTTAATCATCCTACTTCTCAAATAAGGAACACCAGCTCCCTTACTCTCGTGAGAAATGTACTGTCGGTAGGTCGACTTCCTCGATATTGAACTTCTTGACCTTAATCGGAGCTATATGGTTGTTAGACTCTGTAACTATTTCGGTAATTATTCCGGAGCCGGAGAGCTCAATTCACCTATTATCGGTTCGGAAAGCGGTTGCGCATCTTCCTCTTGTACCATGGCCTCCACATCTGCACCATATACCTGTCCAATATCAGCATTCCCACTCTCACCAAGCTATCCCATTCGTGCTGAGTGCGTACCTGCTCCGCCGTGGGATAATATTGTTTATCTGTCCCGGTCAGCAATTCGTCCTTGGCTTCCACAGTCCAACGCGTTCCAACCTTCATGTAGAATTACGGCATTAGATGGCCCATCTGTATCAACCACCCGTCAGTTTCTGTGGTGCACCCAAGTGGCCAGAGCAGCCGCATAGATCCCATACCATCCAGCTCCATTAGCTCTTGCCCAGCACCCTCATCCGCCTCTTCGTCATAGTCGACATAGGCGTCCACGCCGGTATCTGGTTGCTGTAGATCTTCATCCTCCTCTATCGCCTCTCCAATGTAGTTCCCAAACCTGCAATTGCTGTCAGCACTTTTGCCTCGCAGGATTTCTGTGGGGATTGTGCGAAGGGATATTGGGTGGAGTTACTCGTCATAGAGGTCATCCATGCTGCAAAGGACAGCTAAATGATGTGGTCTTGAATTTCCCTTGACTAGGAGCCTGTTGTAGAGAAGTTGGCGCCGCAGGTGAGGACTATCGTTTGTGATACGGGTTCCAATATTTTCGCGTAAGGTTTCATCATGAAGGACCTGATTTCGAGCCGCACTAGCGAGAGCTACAATGCCGCCAAGCGCGAAAAAGGCGGCGGAAAATACGGGGGATTTTTTTGATTTGATTCTTCGCGTTTTCCAACGGTGCCCACCAGGTCTGCTCGCTCCACTCCCATTTCTATTCGGCTACGGCAGTCACTCGAGGATTGTGTAGGCCACTGCTTTGCTCTCTACGTTTCGAACCCCGTCTCTCCGATTTGGTCACGTCGTTACGTTTGTAGGTACTCAGTGAGTTATGTACAGTACAGTACAGTACAGTACACAGTACTTTTTGGTTTGGTCAAGACGATGAATGGGATGGATTGGGGAACTCCCTCTTCTCTACCGGCCCGCTCCCCATCTGCTGCTGGCCACTACCATGTTTACATGTTCAATAAAAGACCCAATATGCCTCAATATATGCAGCAACTGGCAGCAAGCATCCTAACCCAGCATCCCTGACAAGAGACGGTCCTACAGGGCCAATATACTGTAGAGTACCTAGCCCCGTGGGGGAGCCCAACAAACACCCGTAAACGTGAAAAGGGCATACTGATTCAACCTCATCGGAGGATTCGCCGGCTTTGCAATTGACTCGAAGTGGCGTGATCTTTCTAAATGTTATTCCCATCGATGTCAACTATCAGTTTTCAGGGGGTGGGGGGTAGTCTGGTTGGGGGGGTTGGGTAGGATGCATCGCATATATAATGGTAGCGTGACCGCGCATGCGGTATGTATAAGATGCGTAGGAACGCAACGCTACCCCTTTGCCGGTACCTAGAACCTCTAGAAACAATCTCCGCCCTTCTTCAGACAGCTCAACCTCCAGCTAGATTCAGTCCTTGTCTTTGCTTGCGCGGCCTCTCCAGTACCTAATTCCTCTTGATTTCTCGAGCATCATGTCTACCCGCCCGGAAGTCTATATTGTTGCCACCGCCAGAACCCCACTTGGTGGATTCCAAGGGTAAGGAGAAAAGGAACTCTGGAGGCCCCAGGCATTGGACGGCATTGCTAACTTGCCTGACAGCTCCATCTCTTCCTTGAATGCTGTTCAATTGGGTAGTCATGTCATCAAAGGTCAGTCTCAATCATTCTTGACCCCGCTGTCTTGGACAATCTATTGACTTCCAGACAGCTGCACTTACGAAGGTCCCAAATCTAGAGGGATCTGCTGTTGATGAAGTCTTGTTTGGAAATGTCATCTCCGCGAAGTAAGCATTCTCCGTGATGGCATTGATGTCTCTTCAGCTAACATCGCTCCACAGTTTGGGACAGAACCCCGCCAGGCAATGTGCTCTTGGAGCTGGTCTCCCAGACACCACAGTCGCCACCACTGTAAACAAAGTCTGCGCCTCCGCTTTGAAGGCCATTATCCTCGGTGCTCAGGCAATCATAACTGGAACTGCTGAGGTAATTATATACCCTACATCCTACTTCGTACTTCAGTTCGCTAACACTGAACCCTCAGGTCGTCGTTGCAGGTGGAACTGAGTCCATGTCCAACGCTCCATACTACGCCACCACCACCCGTGGAGGGGCAAAGTACGGCCATCAGCAACTTATTGATGCACTCGTCCGTGACGGTCTTTCCGATGCCTATGACGGAAATGCCATGGGTATGGCTGGTGAGGACTGTGCACAGGAGTACAGCTTCACCCGGGAGCAGCAGGATGATTATGCTATTGCCAGCTACCAGAAGGCCCAGAAAGCCCAGGCCGAGGGGTTGTTCAAGGACGAGATTGCTCCAATTGAGGTGTCTGGTGGACGAGGAAAACCAAACAAGATTGTGGACCAAGATGACGAGATTAAGAACGTGAGTTTATGGATTTATTCCCTCTCTGCAGTATTTACTAACAGATATACAGCTCAACATCGAGAAGCTAAAGGCTGTGCGTCCTGCCTTCATCACCACTGGCACCATTACCGCTCCCAATGCCTCCCCTCTATCCGACGGTGCCGCCGCTGTTGTCCTCGTGTCCGCCGCTGCCCTCAAGAAATACAGCCTTACTCCTGTAGCCAAGATCCTCGGTTGGGGAGAAGCTGCCCACAAGCCAATTAAATTCACCACCGCCCCAGCTCTTGCCATTCCAAAAGCCCTCTCACACGCTGGTATTACTATCGAGGAAGTTGACTTCTTTGAGGTCAACGAGGCTTTCAGTGTCGTTGCTTTGGCAAACCAGAAGATCCTCGGAATCCCATCAGAGAAGGTTAATGTCCACGGAGGAGCTGTTGCCATGGGTCACCCATTGGGGGCATCTGGTGCTAGGATCGTAGTGACCTTGGCTGGTGTGTTAAAGCAGAAGGGTGGAAAGATTGGTGTTGCTGGTATTTGCAACGGTGGTGGTGGTGCATCTGCTTTGGTCATTGAGGCTTTGTAAATTGGGCGATTCTGTTTGTGGATTGACTTATATGGAGTTGGATATTTATGGCTGGGAATACCGGCATATTTTTAGAGGGATAGTTTTGAGGGCTTGAATCCTGTATTGACTAAGGTTGTTTCATAATAGCATAATCTGCTCAAACTCGCCCCGTAGAAAGTATACAAATCTCTTTTTGCCTCCCACAGGTTTCTAGAATCCCTATCAATTTAATGACGTCATGTATGTGCGAACCCTTCCTACATAATGTAACCTTCCTTGCCTGCTTGCTTGCTTGCTTAAAAAGAGAGGGCATCAAAATGAATCCTAACTCCCTTTTAGACAAGTATGGAAACCTTACTTAGTTACCCTCAACTATAGTACAAGGCAGGCTTGGCCAAAAAAAAGAAGAAAGTCACTCTCGTTACCCTCACACGGACACCCAGCCAAAAAAAAAACCAAGCAAGTATCACAACTACAAACCAAAAATTATCTCATTGTAATGTAATCCTGGCTATCTACAATCCCCAAATCAATAACATAGCTATAGCGAATGACAATAGATACCCTTTTGTAACGACAGTTTTATATAAAGTGTAAACACAAAAATGAAAACCATGATAGAAAAGCACAACCAGCTTCGTCAAATAACAGAACAATTCATCATCAAGGCATGCGCAACCAGAAATCAAATCATCCAACACCCCTAAAGCCAGAACTATGAAAAGAAGTGAAGGAAGAACGAAGAAAAAAAGCAAAACTTAACCAGAAAATGAGAGAGATGTAACCACCATACCACAAAAAAACCGGGAAAAGATTACAGAAAAAGCTTTTTTTGTTGCTTGCTCCGGGGCGTTCCACCGACGCTATGCAAACCCATTTCCCAATTCCACCATGCATGCATGCATAAATTAATACGAAACAACTTCAGACAAACATCCCGCCCATCTCCACCCCCATTCTTTTTCTTCTCCTCCCTCCCATTGCATCCTCCTCTCTCCCCATAGCCTCCCTCATCTTCTCCGCTTTCCACCTCGCAAATTCGGCTTCACTCTCCTCCTCCTCGTTATCATTCTCTGCAACATCAACAACAGTATCAACATCGGGTTCCTCATCCTCTCCATCTTCACTTGCATCGTCATCCCAATCCCGTATTACCCATCTCCATCTGCGTTCTGGAACCCGTCCTCGCTCAATACCGTGGAACTGTGGAAGGGGGAATAGTGGGAAACGTGATGGTGTCACGTTCGAGTTATCCCACAAGTTCGAGCCAATGGCCATTGTGCGGAACGGCGAGGATGAAGCTGGAAGACGGGTCTGGGATGCTGATGGTGATGACATGGTACGATCACCAAGACTCGATATATCCTGGCCATGAGGGGGTGTTGCCACTGCGCCCCGGAGGCGTTGAAAGCTGTATGGGGGAGGTGGTGGAAGGCGGTTGTATGGCGATGATGGAGTAGATGGGCTAGATATTTGCCTTCGTCGACGCTGTTGGCGGATAGGTGTCGAGACTGTTGATCTACTCCCTGTGCTCCTCCTCGAAAATTCCTCTAACCCCTCTTCATCCTCATCTTCCAGATAACTTGTCTCCTCTACCTCGCTCTCTCTACTCCGAGCCCCATCTTCTGCTTCCCATATATCATACCTATCGTCCCTACACCTTTCAAACTCCATCAAGCCTCCAACACAGAAATCCGCATTCGCCACGAACATCTCGCCACCTTTTGGCGAAAGCTCCACTCCTGCAATCTCACCGAAGAAGTCAAACTTCTGCATTCCATCCCATGTCACGGCATCAATAACATTAACATAGTCTGCAGGCTCTGGGCAGACCAAAACCCTCCTTCCACACCCATTTTCGCTAAACCTCAATGTGCGCACTCCTGCAATATTAGTTCCGATTTGCGTGATACTGCGACTGAAGTTTCGCGCATCGTATATCCTCACAGTCCTATCCTGATTGCCTGTTGCGATTGAATATCCGTCATCAGACCACGCACATGAGAATCCGTAATCTTGATGTCCCTCTAATGTTCTCAATATTTTACCAGAATCAGCTTCAACAATCACTATATCCTTGTGATCCCCCACTACCACCCTCAATCGACCATCCGGGCTTGTAGCGGAGCAGTTTATTGGCCACTCAAAATTCTGCTCTCCAACAAACGTATTCTGGTAGCAATCCAAGACTCGGAGTTTGTTGTCGTTGCTACTAAATACTGCCACTGGTGAACCTGAATTTCGTCCCAGGTGTGCGTGAACATGATTAGTTATGCCATTGTCATTCCTTGTAACTGTTCCAATAATAGGCTTTGATTCGAATGGAGAAAATAGACTTTTCATAGCATATTCTCCAGAAAAGCCCCCAGCAATAACGACGCCGTATCTAGCAGTCATGGTGGTGATCTTGACCGGGCTACCAGTTCCCGTTCCACTTCCTCCACCCACACCAGTTGAAAGATCAATAATAATCTCACTCTCTTTCGAGCCCAATTCTGTCCTCCGTATACGGCAGTGCTCGCTCGAGTAGAAAATATCATGGCGAGATGTCACGGATAGCAGATTACGGAGTTGAAAATGCACAACACGAATCCTTTTTGTATTCTCTTGCCGATTAAAGCGGAAAAAATGGCGATTAGCCGGGAGAGGATCCAGCTAGTAAGTTGTCAGACTTTATACCGCCCCAAGACGACTTCTTGCATGGGCAATAAACCACATGGAACTCTTCTGTACTTACCTTGGTGTACGCAACGTGAGGCACATTTCGATAGTTCTTATATGTTCGATTCCTTAAAACCCTAAATTCATCCCTTGTCACCCCCAGGTTGTTCCAAGGTATGCCCTGGCAGTCTTCCCCATTCATCTCCATGGCCTCCGTTGTAACTTCCTCTGGCCGTTTCAGGGCTTTTATCTGGGCCGCTAGTGAAGCAAGTCGAGCCGTTGTGGGGTCAAACGGATAATAATCGTAATTGGATAGTCGACGACAAAGGCGTGAAAAATCAAAATTATCTGTCTCTATGTCGATAATAGGTTCATCATAGCCTTCATTGAAACTTTCATCGAGAAACTCGTCGCCTGTCATTAGATGCGCAATCCCAGGCCTCAAGAAACCACCACTGGTGAGGAAAGGACCCCCTATCGGTAGCAGCAGCTCGAATGGAGGGCTAGGGAAGCCTTGGTTTTCCGGTCGCCCAGTGAGATTTTCATCTACTGCAGCTTGATCGACTTCCTCCATGGAAGCTTGAGAATGATCGGATGTAGTTGACGGGCCGGTATTCCAGTCTTCGGGGGGGCCATCAAATTCAGTTGCCGTATTTAGAATTAAAGCTTCTGATGATGTATCGTCAGAGGAGAGACCCTCGGATGTTCGTGTTGAACTTGACCCAGGCTGTGTAATCACAGGTGTAGTTGAGGGCAACTGGTCTTCCATGATTGAGTCGATTGAGAGACTGTCTCTTTCCTCTCGGCTGGTGTTTGATCTTGTCTCCTGGTCAAGTGATAAGATCAACTCCCGATGTCGATCATTGAGGAGATGGAGAATATCGGCTAGGCTGTTGGTTAGGGGTGTAGGCGCTCTTGGTATAAGATGTTGTGGGGAGAAAATGTCTCGTGACCTAGTCGCAGGGGCGGATCTGTCCTCTGGATCCATTTCCATTCCATCCATGTCGTTAGGTGCAATGTCCTCCCCAACCTCCCTGACGCCGAATGACGATACGTCTTCCACCTCGTCGGCCAACACTACCACACTGCTTTCGTCCCGCAGTTTGAATTTTTCTTGTTCACTACCTATATAACCTTCTTCCCCCTCCTGCTCCTCCTCCCTCTTCTCCTCCCCCTCCTCCTCCCCAACGCCGTGGCCCAATTCCGATGTGCCTGGCGATAGGTAGGAGCCCGGCGGGGATGAAGGGCCAGCGAAGGCGACAGTTGTTGGTAGAGAGTTATAATCCTCAATCGATCCTAGGCCAAGTGACATGGTCCGCTTGTTGAAGCCAACTCCGATATGCCAGCAATTCGGGCTTTGACAAGGCTCTGTTGCTGGAGAGGACTACTTACTGAAGAGAAGAAGCGTAATCTGTATGTCGCTCAAAGTAGTTAATTTATAGGGAGTTGATAATGCGCAGATTGAACTGGAATTGTAGTTCAAATGTGAGAAACTACACTGGACATGAACAGCTGGGGGTCTGTAGCAAAGGGGGTGATCACCAAACTCACAACTGTTCGAGATGTGAACAATGAAGTGCACGATGAGGGAGCCAAAAGTAGACTGAGCTACAACACCTGTGTATATAGATAGGTGTTAGACAGCTGACTAGGGGTATCTCAAACTTGACTGAGAATGCAGTATTCAGCCAGGCAGGTTTGGTGTTGGCGTGGCGTTGGAGAGGGGGATCTTCGCACACTGAATCACACTGAATCCTTGGTGGGTTGGGGGGGGGCGATATTTGGTTGGATTTGCCGGGGTGGGGGGGAGGCGGAGAATCGGGGTACAGTACAAGCACGGCATGATACTTTATGCTGTTGCGGACCATCGAGACACTCCGAGACATCTCCGAGTGGCAATAATAATATATTCAGTTTATGACTTTGATCTCAAAAACTTCACAGTTACATAAACTATCTACGGAGTACAGAGTACTTGTAGGAGGGACTGATACAATTGCAGCCCAGCACCTCAGGTTAGCAGTAACCACTATAACCACTATAACCACTATCAACCACATAGAAGGAGAACCAGACGAGAAAGAAGGAAGGGGATTGAAGAATGATATCGGCATGATACCTATCGCCGGCGTGCTGTATTGTTGGGACAACAGTTCATCGATCGGCATGCAGGATTCAAGCTCGAACTCCCTGCTCGTGCACTGTATGCAGCCCATGAGGCTTTTCTGACTCTCCTGTAGCGAGTACGCTAGATACAATAGGTAATACAACTATATCTCAAGATAAAGTACGCGCAATATAATTACCGGGCATGATCATCATTGATTAATATACGGAGGCATGCACATGAGGCTTATATAAGCGGCGAGGACAAAATGGCATGGCGTACTACACATGCTCTGCCAAGCCGTCACTTCTCCACACGGCATCCTTCACCAATTTCATACAGTACTATACACTATACAGTGCTATGCCGGTACAAACACCTCGATAGCAGAACCAGGACACCAAAAATAGCTCGAAGCTGCACTGTATTGGCTTTTCGCACCTAGTATCTGCGCATACTCAAAACCCCAATCCAGAGGAGAGACTGAGCGACTCTAGGAAACCCCTACATCATATTTCACGCCGGGTCCAGCGGGATTGAACATTGTACATCGAACCATAGCCGTATCCCATAGTTGGCCTGCCTCATTTATACTTGCTTGCAACATCGCATAATCAGCTGAGCTACTATGCCTCCGAAACCACTCCCTACGACGATGCAGCCCGGAAATACCCTGCGAGACCGACAGGTTGGTAAGTCGAGCTCTCCGCGGACATCTGCGGACATCTTCAGTCCCTACTAACAATCCATCTCCACTCTTGATCAGCATCGATTGAGAAAATCCTTACACTCAATCATGAGCGACAGACACACGGTGGTGAACTATCTATAGCACCGCCAATTCTAACTGAAGAGGGGGAGCCAATATGGAAGGTGCTGGTCTTCGACAATCTGGGGAGGGATATAATATCGTCTGTACTGAGGGTGCAAGACCTACGCAACTTTGGAGTTACTATACATCTGTATGTGAGCCACCAGGGAGCGTCGTTAATTTGCACTAGAGAAATTGCTATTGAAAATAGGCCAGAGCTAGAGGGTCAATGTCACTGGAAAGACAGGCACTTTGGCAAAATATATAAGTTCCATGGCTAACGTTACTCTGTCCTCCAGTAACATTAACTCACCCCGCCACCCAATTCCAGACGTGCCTGTGATCTACTTGGTGGAACCCACCTCAGAAAATATCCGACTTATCTCCTCCGATCTTCAACGCTCGCTTTACCAGACAGCCTACGTCAATTTTCTGTCCTCAATACCTCGATCTCTTCTCGAGGAGTTCGCAGCACAAACGGCACAGAACAATACAAGTGACAAGATAGCACAGGTGTATGATCAGTATCTCAATTTCATTGTCTCAGAGCCGGACCTATTTAGCTTGGGGCTTAAGGATGTTTATTATACCCTGAACAGTGCTCAGACTAAGGAGGATATCATTGAGAGCTGTGTGGATAGAATTGTAGGAGGGTTATTCAGCTTGGTCGTCACACTAGGTGCATATATACTGCCAAAATTGTTGAACTTTGCTGATTCCCCAAAGGACAAATACCCATCATCCGCTGCCCTAAAGATAACGCTGCTGCCTTGATCGCCCAAAAGTTGGATCGAAAGCTCCGGGACCATATCCTCAATTCCCGAGACAACAACCTATTCTCGAAATCTAATACCCCTTCCACTGCTGGCCATTCAAATCTCTCTTCAAGGCCTGTTCTCATCCTCTTAGACCGGAATATTGATCTTATTCCCATGCTTTCACATTCTTGGACTTACCAATCGCTAGTTTATGATGTGCTGGATATGCGGTTAAACCGCATCACTGTTGAGACTATTGAGGACATTCCGGGTGGTGGACAAAGGATTAGCAAGAAAGCCTATGACCTGAATAGCAATGACAGTTTCTGGGCCAAAAATGCCGGCGTACCTTTCCCCCAGGTTGCGGAGGACATCGATGTCGAACTCACGAAATACAGAGAAGATGCAGATGCCATAACCAGAAAAACGGGAGCAGCTAGTCTTGAGGATCTACAAAATGATGTTGGCGCAAGTGCTCAGCATCTGAAAGCCGCGATCACCCAGCTACCGGAGCTCCGAGACAGGAAAGCCAATTTAGATATGCACATGAACATTGCAACAGCGTTGCTCAAGGGCATCAAAGATCGAGGGCTTGACACTTTTTATCAGACTGAGGAAAGTATTACAAAGCAAAATAAGGCTCAGCTCTTGGAAATCATTAATGACCCAGAGAGAAAGAATGCAAACGATAAACTGAGATTATTCATCATATGGTACATTTTTCTCCTTAATTTGATTCGAACGACTCATCTGATAGCAATGGAATAGGTATTTGAGTGTAGAAAACGATCCTCCAAAGAGCGATATGAGTGAATATGAAGCAGCTTTGAAACAGGCTGGATGTGACTTGACGCCGCTTGCGTATATCAGAAAGTATGTGATTCTTGCACCTGTGTACTTACCGGGAGCTAATATTTTTTTCCAAGAGTTCGTGAGGTTACTCGTATGACCATGATGACTACCACGCAGACTTCGCAACAAACTACAGTAACTACATCAACAGGCGGAGATCTTTTTAAAGGATTCTCATCCCTGGTCTCAAATCGCCTAGCCTCAACAACCCTCGTTCCCTCAACACTCGATAATCTTATCTCCAACGTCAAGAATTTTCTCCCTGCAAATCGCGACCTAACGGTAACGAAGATTGTTGAATCCCTCATGGACCCTACTAGCTCTTCCTCTTCAGCCTTACAGAAAACAGAGAATTACCTCTACTTTGATCCTCGCTCGCCTCGTGGAACAGTACCACCAGGATCTGGTCTTGCAGGGTTAGGACCTGATGGACGGCCGATACATGGGGGACCAAGTTTTGGTCAACGAAGACAAGGGTTTACAGAGGCGGTGGTCGTTATGGTTGGGGGTGGTTGCATGGAGGAGTATGGAAACTTGCAGGAGTGGGCAAGGAAGAAGGCACAGGGAAATACAGGGGGTGTTGGAGGAATTGTGGGTGGTCAGGCTGCGGGATTGAGGAGGAGGGTTGTCTATGGTGCTACGGAGATGCTAAGTCCGGAGAGGTTTTTGAATGGAGAGGTGAAGAGGTTAGGTGAGGATGTATAGGGTATTGATGTTAGGAGTTCCTAACTTCTATGGTGATGCGGCCATGTACTGAAATGTTGTTTCCAGTGGGGTTTAAAGGGGGCGTGAAGCCTTTCTGTAATAAATCTTGAGGTGAAGGTATATCGGCCCGCACTTATTAATATATTATCAAGTGGGTGAGAAATATGAGTGAGCACTTTTATAGAGCTGAATTCGGGGTTGGATGCTGGTTGATTTTTGCCTACATTTATGCAGTTCATATATATTCATTTGTGTAACTACCCTCTTGCAGGGAAGTACCTGGAATACAGAACAATTTACGACCTAGGGTTGTCCGAGGACACTGGTGGTACAGGTATCAATTTATCAATCTACAGATTTACTCCTGAGGGGGGGTGTGGGACGTTGAGCGATGCGGTGGCCTCATACCCCTTGTAAGCTTTGGTCAGGACCACTATACTCCTAAAAGAAAATAAAAACAAAAAATAATAAATTTCTAGGATATAGCCTCATCAGTAAATCCGCAGCACAAACGATACGGACTCTGCCTGTCTGGAAGAGGGTGGTGTGCGGTGGCAAGATTCTGCCTGATCCTAATGTTTATATTGAAGTCTGGACTTGAACGTTTGTAAAACCGCAGTTTGCTAGGTGGTGAGGCTACCTGGTGGGGGACTATTGCACAAGAAGTACGTGGTCCTTACTTACTTCTACTTGGGTATTTAAAGGTTTGTTGATGTTTGATTGGATTTCCTAATTGCATATCAGTTAGAGTGTGAAACATGGAAGGGGAAGGGGGTTTGCCGGTTGTGGAGGGGTAGTTGCAAGATCACAATCCTCCCGTTTCATTCCACAGGGAAGGTGTCAAGATACATCACGTTTGCCATACGAGTTTGTATAGCGAGGTACATGTACATTTTCTCACTCATACTCTCTCAGCAGCCACCAGTTATATTCCAGATATCGCCTGATGTCACAGTATGTGAGAGGGATGGGTATGTAGAGAGAATTCCAAAAGGTAGAGCTTCTGTCTTGCTGGCTTTCGTTGTCGGATGATGCCTTATGGGCGTAGAACTAAAAATATTCAGTGTCACGGGTATATTACCATTGATGCCAGTGATCTACAATGTACTGATCTTCGATATGACATACAGAGCTAATGCACAGAATGAGAATCAGACTACAGAATGAGGTGCTCGAAGGATTTGAGACTTGATCAATACCGCCGTCTTCTCATGGTCCCCTTACTGGGAGGAGTAAGGAGTATTTAAAAAAAATAAATATATATATATATTCACCAATCCAATGGTTGTGGCTATGGCTGTGGCTGTGCATGCCATGTGCGGAGTTCTCCCGGTTGGCACGGTCCGTACTTAGGATTGTATTTCCTGATAACGTAATGCAAGATTCGGATATTCTGGTTGGCAGAGGAAACACGATTCTCTGCAAGAGGTTAAACGATCGAGACTGGTTTAAACTAGCTTTTCGGCAAGTTATATTGCCTTCGCTTCTTGAGATATATGTACCTGACTATATGCCGTACAATTATTGATTTCCCACCTTTGATATGATAGTGGTGATATTCAGCTCATTAAAGTTCGGACGCCTAAGTTCGGTCTTGGGAACTCGGCTTGGACCTGGGTGGTTAAGTGTTATTATTGGATGAACCCTGTCGATCAAGTCAAGCGTGTTGTGTTGATGCCGATGCCGATAACCTAAGTACATGTACAGGATTGGATCGCCAGAAGATCAGCAATGCAGGGACACAAGCATCTCTTCATTAAATGTCAACCAGCTCTCTTTTTATGACATGTTCCTGTGGTCCCTGGCTACGTACTGTACCTACTCTGTATGGATAGACTCTGTAGAACAGGGTAAGGGGGGCAGGTTGCCGGGCTAACCGCCCCCCGGAGATGGGGTCCTCGTTTAGAAGGCTAAGAACAAGCTTTATTCTAGGTTCGTTGGTGGCTCCGCAAACTCTACTTTTACTGTTGACAGGCTCTGTAATGTACCATCTTCAGCTGCTTCATAATATTCTCAACACAGTTTCATCGCAGCCTCGACTTCAGAGTTTTGTTGTGATTTTGATCACCCCTACCTAAGCTTTAATTCTCATATTCTTCTCCTAAGGCCACCAATCGCATAAAATTGGGCTTCGTCTGAAGATCTGTGCGGTATTAGGACCCGATCTAACCAAACATTCCAGCTTGTCTTAAGGGAGGAACTGATTATTGTGTAGCGACCGGCAACGGTCGTCTTAACTAACCTATCCAAAATGAACACCTCTGGCAGAGGAAGCCCCAATCCGCTCGCCCAATCCGCTTCCCAAGCAACTTTAGCACTCACGGGCTCTTGGGCTTGGAAAAGTCGGGAAACAACCAATTTCCCACACTACGCTTAAGATACCCATGTATGCGTGGTGCCGTTCCTGGCTCTGATAGAATTTCTGATGCATCCTTGTCCTGTTTGCTTGGGACGTACCCGGCACAGTCTAGCTTCATGAGAGCGATGCAATTAAACAGGCTGTTTTGGTCGGTTGATCGTGAAGAAGCACCTTCCTAAAGCGCGCCTGGGTACCACCAGTGGAAAGATTTGTTTGTGTGCTGTATCGCGTTGTGGTGTTTATCAGAATGAATACCCATCAGAAGTGATGACACTTTGGGGCTCTGTGTTGAATCTGTTTGTTATTTGTGATGCTTACTCTGTACTTTTGTTCCGTATTTCGTGCACCCTACCTACCTAGTTGTCACGCTGCAGGTCGCTCTTCATTTAGTTTCCAGGGATATGCTTGTTCAGGTACGCAGTACGCAGCATGATGAGGGAGTGACCTTACAAAGTCGATTGAAAAGGTAATGACAGCCGTGCGGAGGGGAGGGGGGATCGCTGCGAGTACCTACATGCTCTTTTCGCCTCCTTTGTCCATTGGGGGGGGTGAGGGGGGGCTGTGGCTCTGCGCTTCAACTGGTCCTCATTTGTTCAGAGATTTCGTGGGCCATCTTGTACCTGCAGCTGCAAGTCGGCATACTCAACTCGCCTCTGCCGGACGAGTCGGGTAACAGTGCCATAATGCAGTGGGAAAGGGGCCACGGGACCTACCATCGGGCTTTTTTTTTTCGCAGTCTGGCTTGCCGACGAGACGACTGTGGAGCTCAGCACTCTACCTACTCTACTCTACAGCCCTCGGGCACCGCCATTCAACTGGTGCTGGTCCTTACTGTAGCCGCCCAGGCCTCACGATACCTTCCCCCCCCCTAGGCACATGAAAAAAGCAGCCATTGACAGTCAGGAGAGACATACAGCCCGACCTTCAGTTTGCCCCTTGAATCTCTCGTGCTCGCAGTACCGTAGGACTTCCCCCCTTCCCTCCCCCTTTCCACGAAACCTGGCCACTCATTTGCCGCGGCTGCTCCACTCCCACACCAACGCAATCATACCCCTGACTCCGACAAGCACAAACTCCCCATTCTCTTGCCCCCTGTTGCGTCGCCGGGTCTGTGCCGGTTGAGATTTCATTCTTATTAACGGCCCTTCGTCTTCCACTCCTTCTTCTCTTCCCCCCCCCCCCCTTTTCTACATCCTCTACGCATCTCCACGGGCGTTCTGCGTATACTTAGTATTACAATTCTCCCCTCAACAACCGCTTCACTCTTTCAGCGGGCATTCTTTTCGTTGCCATATTCTTGCCTGCAGCTCGATTGATCACGACCCCTTTCTCGTTTACAATCATGAAGTACAGCTTCGTTGCCCTCGCGGCGACCTCCATCTTTGGGGGTGCTCTTGCCGCTGGCCATGGTCACCACCATCACCGAAGGCACCACAACAACATGCCTCGCGATCCTCAGGAGTGTGCCCTTCCAGAAGTGCCAGTGCCATGTACTACCGTCGTCACCTCCTACTTGGTCCCTGTTGAGCACACCTACCCCTCTCAAACTCGTAAGTTATTGAGATCATCGTTAATTGCTGCACATGAGGCTAACAGAAAGATAGCCGTTGTCCAAGAGACCAATTATGTGGCTCCGACGATTGAGGCGACTACCTACTACACCGAAACAACCTCCACCACTGTTGAGGTTGCGTACCCATCCACAACAGTGGTAGAGATCCCCCATGGAGAGGTCCCAACACCAGAGGTCACCATCTGCCCCACTCCAGGAATTTACACCATCCCGGAAAAGACCATGACCGTGACCAGCACCGAGTACCTCTGTGGTAAGGAGACTACTACTTTGCCTCCTGGGATTCACACTATTGGTGGTGTTACTACCGTTGTTGAGACCCAGACCACCGTTACCTGCCCGGTCGCCATCACCGAGACTCAGGACTCAACCGTCACTTCCAAGGTTGTGATGACTACATATGTCTGCCCAACCCCAGGAACATACACCATCGCACCAATCACCACCACTGTCACCCAGACTACCGTGGTTCCATGTGAATACCCAACTGTCACCTCATATGAGCCTGGTGTCTACACCCGCCCTGAGGAGGTCATTACCATCACCAAGACCAACGAGGTATACGTTTGCCCTACTTTTAAGCACGTAGATGTCACCCAGACGGTTGTTCCAGTTCCGGAGGAGACCTCCACTCCGTACCCAACTGAGGAGACTTCCACCCCGTACCCAACTGAGGAGACAGAGAAGACACACCCAACTAAGGAGACATACACCCTACCTCCAACTGAGAAGCCCCCAGTGGTAGAGGAGACTACTTCAGCTCCAGTTGAGACCCGAGACGCGACCACGACCCCAGTTTCGGCCCCGACTAATCTTCCCCACGGTACTTCCGGACCATCTTGGGGTATCACCTACTCTCCATACAACGATGACCAGAGCTGCAAGACCAAGGACCAGGTTGCTTCTGACATACAGGCCATTGCTGCCGCAGGGTTCAAGAACATCCGCCTCTACTCTTCTGATTGTGGTTCCCTTGACACCGTCGTCCCTGCCTGTGAGACTTACCAGATAAAGATTATCTTCGGTATCTTCATCCGTGACACTTCATGCCAGGCTGATGATGACTTGGCGCGTATCCTGGCGTGGAAGAAGTGGGAGTATGTTACTATGTTTGTTGTTGGTAACGAGGCTCTCTTCCAAGGTTTCTGCCAGCCTCAACAATTTGCCGACTACATCACTGAGGTCAAGAACAAGCTCAGGGGCAATGGATATGATGGGCCAGTCACCACCACTGAGCCTCTTAATATCATTGAGCAGCACTACCAGGTCCTCTGCCCTGCTTTGGATGTTGTTTCTATCAATTGTCATCCATACTTCAACCCCGATGTCACCGCTGACCAAGCTGGTCCTTTCTTGAACACCCAACTCAAGCGTGCTGAGGGTAAGTCATAAGTCACTGTTTCATAGTAAAGTCGCATGATTAAATTCTAACGAATATTACAGATCTCTGTGGAAAGACTGGCTACGTCCTTGAGGCCGGCTGGCCCAACGCTGGAAACACCAACGGCAAGGCCATTGCCTCCCCTGAAGCTCAGAAGACTGCCGTCAACTCCATCTTAACAGATTGCCCAACTGAGAGGATCTGTCTCTTCACCTGGAGGAATGACAAGTGGAAGCAGCCAGGTGGCTTCAACGTTGAGCAGAACTTTGGGTGTGGTAACCTCTTCTAAGCCTGCTTGGACGTGAAAAATATTAGGAGTTTGGTTCTCATGGAGCTGTTTGTGTTGTAATTTAGAATGGGGATCAATTTAACTAGGGGGATTCGGTTGTTTGGATGTCTTTACTTTGTTTGCTCTGTTTGCTCTTTTTGCCGTGGGATTTATATAAAATGTACAAGTACTAGTAATTCTCACAAGGTAATTGGTTTGTTTGTGCCGGTGATTTGCTTACTTAATCCGTGGCTTGAATATTTTCCTTGTAATGCCCTGGCTTATTGTAATAAAGCAATACATACTGTTTTGGCCTCTACCTATATTAGCCCATTCTTCGCGTGTCTGTTTGGCTTGCTTATTGCATTCTTTAACAGAAAACTCCATAGACCTTTCCATAGAATCGATTTACAGATCGCAGGGAACGGTATCTGTATGGGTATCCACGGCTTCTACCTCATGCGCTTTTCCTCGCCTAATAACATTGGAGCAAAATAAGACGGGGCTGGGGTTGGGGGGGTAACAAAAGAGGAGGTACAGTATATTTCTCCTCCACAATACGCAGCACGCGTTTTTTATTTTTTATTTTTTACTAGCTAATATGCTGCCGAGTGGTTTACCCTCAACTTGCACCCGGGGATATCCCTCAAATATATGTTCAGTTAGACGGACTACGGGATCCAAGCTCCCTCATTGGCTGTGTGACACACTCCGTAGGTAGTAGGTAGCAGCTAAGTATCCTACCTATCAGCTAGAACAAAGAAGAGGTAATCGCGGAATAGTTGAGCATTAAGCAAGGCAGGAGAAAACTTTTGAGTTAGAGAGAATTTTTTTTTTTTTAGGGAGAGGGGGGAATCTACTAACGGAAGTTTTTTAGACTTGGTTTTTAAGATATGTAGTATTGTTTAGGGCATCCACAAACAAGTCGGGTTTTTTCTGTCTTATGTATTTTTACAAAAAAAGTCCTATTGCTGTTGATGCTTTATAAATGAGTTGAAATGCTCATTCATTCTTTTGTCGTTAGCAGATCATGACTGCAGTAACCAACCTCTTGGCTCTAGTTTGAACGGAACACAAATTGGACTCCTAGATAATAGCTCAATTGAGACTCTCAATCGACCCAGGGAACAACTAATATTCCTGGTTGTAGGTAGGTATTTAATAGCTCTAGATAGGTATATTTTTATTAATTAATTCAAGTACGGTATATACTAAATGCAGTAATTAAATGAACTGCCCGCGAGCGGCCCAGAACCTATACAGTACATACTATGTATATAGGTCTGTGAAACAAGGGCTTGAGGAATTTTTTTGGGGGGGAAGTTGTGTGGAGATAGATATATATATTGTGAGATTAGTCTACTTACTTTCTTGAGAAGTTTATTCTCATGGTAACTCTGTGTACATATTCTATCACCGTAGCAGCAGCGGGTCTTGTTTTGAATGGTTTTACGGCTTTTCAGGGTAATGTCATCCCTAGTGCCGTGTTTCAACATGCCATAGCCCATTGAATGCATATGTTCTGGGCCGCCCGCGGGCAGCATACCCACTGTGCCGGCCGCGGGCAATTAATATAATTCCTCAATTTGGTAAATCTCAATCGAACAAAACCTTCTGCGACACTCAAGAAACACCCTAAGAAGTTATTTTGACCGCCCTATCCACATCATATACCCTTCCTGTTGATTAATGGGAAACGGCAGACATTGAACAAGGGAGAATTCCGGAAAAATTACCTCAAGCCCTTCAGATGGTGAAGTACATTGCTGGTGACGTTAACAACTCATCACTGCATTTCTGATGATGAATGGAATAGGGAAGAGGATACCGAGTTTATTGCTGCCCTAAAAATCCGCAACCCTATCCAATGGGTATTTGGAAATTAGTTTCTTATCCGCGGGGGTTCTTATTGATGGGGCTCCTACTGGGCAACAAGAGCACTTTAGAGGAGTTAGACAATCCGGAGTGGAGAAAAGAAGGGGAGGAGACATTTGAGGCCACGGAGGCCTTTTTTGACCAGGTCTACAGTCTCTTCAGATAAATTAATGATCAGTATGAGGGGGTCAGTGGGATATTGGGACGCTCCAGTTAGGGCTCAGGCTCATCTGGCACTGCCGGTTAATGACAGTAGGGAAGACCCTCTGTTACGAAGCTCCTATGTATATTTTATTTTATTTGTATTTAGCTTGCGATGGACCTGGCAGATTAACTTGCCTTGTTCTGAATCCACCCTGGCTTCCGGGTGGCTCCTCATGGGACCGCATAGGAGTAACAAGTTTATTGACGGGGCCTTATTGCTCAGGCTATATCGACCATCTTGTGCTGAACATCGATACGCTATGTGGAATTCAGTAAAATTTGGAGCAATCATAATTATAATATCTTTTGTCTACATCGGTTGATTTTTACACTAGAAAAACAGGTACTTTTTTCGATGCAGATTGCTAAGCTACTCCAAGTTCTTGATTTTAAACCAAAACGAAGCAGGTTCTACCTAGAATTATACAACAGGTAGATTGTATTTTACAGCGTTGTGGGAGATCAAATGGCACAATGCTACAACAAACCTCATACTTTTGCAGTTTGATATTGCTAAACCCGATAACATTTACCCAACTACTGACTTTACGGACTTAGAGAATGATATTTTAGATACTCTAACTGCTCGGTAAACCACAGTTCACCAGGCATCTATAACTACCGGTGTTGCGAAAACTTCTACTCTAATTGTTGTCGCCCATACTCCATACTTCAAGAATAATCTGAAATGCTTAATTTATTGACATACGAAAGTATTAACATATTATGACTATATTGCTCTAGGTGAACCAATTTGGAATGCTAGAGGGACTGGGAAATTATCAATTCTTTTTTTCTATTAATCAGTACTCGTAAACCTTCATCAATACACCAAATTGAGAAATTATTTAAATTGCCCGCGGCCCAGAACACATATCCCTGCATGTGTAGGGAAAGTGTTCACTCTACCTGTACCCCCTATTTTATGCAATTGATTGCACTCACCAAAATAGTTGGTGCTCGGGCTGGCTCTGAGACAATTCTCTCCATAGCATCATCTGCTATAAGGTTACCCTAGCTTTATTATTCTCAAACCTTTATAAGCGCTCAAATTTAGAGCTAATCCACCTGCTCTAATTCGCCTGACCATTGGATATACCAATAGGAAAGTGCTCTGGTGAGATCCTCGAATTATCCCGCCCTTCAGGGTAATAACGCCAAGGATTTGGATGCCCTCCGGAAACCCGTAGTCACTGGTACACTCATTCCCTCATTGGCCTATGGGATGATCTTGATGCATTGGCCACACTTCAGCAAGTGGATCTTGGTCCTCAAGCTGAATATCTATACTAGGGAAATCTCAGGGCAGTACATGAATTTTGGAGCCAATTACCCCAAGATTAGCATGATGTCGACCTCATGCGGGGTTTGTATCTTCTTTGCCCAGCGGTGTCCCTCTTCATCGAGTTCGAATACGGGCAATTTTGGCAAGTGTTTAATGCCCCTTACTTAGGGAATCACTGGAAGCCGATATCGACACTCTAGAAACAAGGGAGTTAATCCGACAGGCTGGTGTTGAGGGTATCTCGTTACTCAAGATTGAGAACAATGCTCTATGATGTCCACCGGATCGCTCTCATAAGGCCAAATGTTAAACGGGCTTTGCCGGAGGAGGAGGAAGTGTAGTCTGGTTGGCACAAGCCTCTCGGTAGAGGGAGGAAGTGCGTCCTTGAGGCCATACACCGTATGAAAGTATCAAAACAATTTCCGGTAAAAAAATTGTGTTTGCGCAGGGCGCCTAAACTGACAGGTTTGGCTCCCGAATATCTGCACTGCCCACTCTGGTAAACCAGGCGTCGATTTGGAAATTCTAGAAGGGGGACAGTTTCCCGGGTAAACCACTGGTGGTGCAGAACCGAGCAAAGATGGATCTGTTTCTCTCTGGCCTAGTAAAAGTCCTTCCAGAGTACTTCTTCCGAGTATAGACACAAATTGTGCCAGAGAGTAGCGGCTTGCTTCCACACTTTAGGCTTTTCGAGTGTCGGAACAGGAAGATTGCTCGTCAATGGAAGCTTTCTCAATGATACCTGGAACTGGACAGAGGTCAGAGAAGCTATGTTTGACGGCTCGGTGGAGGTCACCATGAGCACACCCATCTGGAAGCAGGCAAAAAGTAGAGATCTTGATTGAATATACTAACGAGGTTCGCCCAGCGTCCAAGCAGCGCACTGGATTGGGGCACCAGAGAAGGATTTCATTGCCGAGGCAGCGGAGGTGGCATCTTCCGCTGATGTTGCCGTTGTTATCGTTGGGTTGGATGCGGAGTGGGAGTCAGAGGCAGGCTATGGACCTTCTGAGGACTATTCGTCGTCAATCAGTCCGAAATCCCAGCAATCGTGCAAGCATCGTATCAGGGGACAAGAAGCACTCGCGGATGTCCTCCTCGGCCATGAAAGCCCTGATGGAAAACTCCCAGTTACCTCCGGCATACCACAACTGGCCGAGTGAATACCGCAAGTAATCTACGGCGAGGGCATCTAACGCCTCTCTTCCCCTTTGGCAATGGTCTTTCCCGCACTACGTTTGCATACGGTGGCGTGAGCATCTCGAGATAATGAACTACTTTCGTTCCATAACTTTTTGTTTTGGTATTGTTATAACGTTTTTCAATTCCACCAAACAACAAACCAACATGTACGATAAATTTAACTCCAAAGTGAATCTCCTACCATGAAAAAGCAAATCCATTACTGCCTGCTTGCCTCCATCACCTACCACATACATTCGCACACAACTCTCACAGCAGAGGAATAGCCCCGTTCAACCCACCATACACTCTCAGCTTCCTCCCACTTCCCCTCCATACCTATCTCTCCTACCCAGTCTTCTCTTCCCCTCCGCCTTTCTTCTCCTCCCCCTCCTCCCTTGGATACTCATCTCTCCCCGCATACCCTCCATACCCCCTCCTCTCCCCCCTCGCAATATACCTCTCCTCTTTCCCTTTCCATTTATTCCCTCCCTCACCCTCAGGTACAATATCCCTTACACTCTTCGCCCGTAAATGGTCTGCGTCCAGACCCTCTTGTGGGCCGCGGGAGCCGTGGCCTGCCAGGCCGGGAAGTAGTGTAGTCGAATTGATTGCGGATGGGGGAGGGGATGGGGATATGGTGGGGGTGAGCTTTTCTGGAGGTGGGGAGGTGAAATCTCGCAGGGACGCCGCTGGATGGGTGCTGAGGGAGGCAGAGGAAGTTTTCGGATCGAGGATGTCGAGGGGGCGCGAGCCGTGGCCGGCGTTGCCGGAGTAAAGAGGTTCGTCACGCTCAGGGTGGGGCATTGTGTGGTTGAAATATACTTTGAGTTGGTGATTGTGATTTGGATATACATAGTCGAGAGTGTCATGAGGTAATGAGGTAATGCCTTATATAGCCGATCACGCCACACAACAGGCGGTGACGTACTCGTATTGAGAGATATATTTCCAGTTCTTTTATTTCGTTTACTACTTTTTTAAAAGTAAAAATAGATAAAAACCGTGCTCAAGATGAACAAGTTGAAGTCACGAACACCGGAAGAGCTATATTCAGTCTGCTGTAAAGCCTCACTGGAACCAGTCAACAGCAGAAATAGAGATGCTGTATCAGTAACTCATCACTCCCCTGTGCTCACAAACAAAGATCGGGCGGGGTGAAGTAGCGACTGCTGTCTCATCCTCCAACTTCAGACCAATAGTTTTTTTTGCTGTGGCAGCTCCAGCCGGCAGCAGTACGATAATTAACATTAATAGTCCATTGCGAACCATTGAGAAGCTAGAACTTACAACTGGGGGAGCTTTGAGAACAAGAGTAACAGCAAGCACATTCAAGGTTTCCATTCAGATGGCCGACAATACGCATTCATGGCAATCGAAAGAGCAGGAGATTCTTGAGTCCCGTAGTTTTGAATTGCCGTGACAAGAATCATATGGCCATTATCTTCCTGTGGAAATGTAGTAAATCGTTTGGTGGCTGACGGTGCAAAATTTATCAGTCAGTCCGAAGGGAAAAGGCGAGTACCATACCAAAGGGGGTCGATGGCCTTATAGGGCTGATGATGAGGATTATAGACTTGGTGAAGATGGCGAGTACGATGAAGCTTTAGTTTGTGTGGTGTATCTTTTCTTTGGTCTGAATAAGGAATGTTTGGCAAGATTGTGCTTCTGTATATTTCATATGCAATAAAAATTCGAGTACAAAGAACTAGAAAAATCACTTCGCGATTATCAGCAAGACAGGGCTGTAGGAAACATCATTCATGAGGAGAATAATTACGATACTGAAGGGGAAGATGGTCTGTTATATCTCAAGCAAAGGTTTGTGAAGGCTGGAGGAGAACTGGCATCGACTTGACTGATTTAATTCTATTGGGGGGGAGGGTTTGGAAACCTTGAAGTATGCAGCGGCCGCCAGGGGGTGGCAGGGGGTGGTGTTGGCATGTCTTTATATTTTATTTGGTATTGAATGGTCAAGATTGAAGAAATGAGCCGCGGCTGCTAGTTTTTTTTTGCATTGTATTAATAGATTAAATCATACACGCTGAAATCAATTAGAAGAGCTTGAAGATAATGCTACATCGTTTGTATGGGCCTTCCTTGCAACAACAAAAAAAAATTATTATATTTTTCCAGTGATTAGTTGGGATCTAGGGGGGATTTTGTCCTATGTATTATTGCTTCCAATCTTGCTTGTCGATTCTACTACCGAGCATCAGTGTCAATTCTGCGGCTAGAATATGTAAGATCATTCAGAAGATGCTCAAAGCAAGCTTTTATGGATAAATAATGATGACCATAGTTTTCTGAGCCCACCCCACCTCGTCATACTGCGGAATAACAGGATATGCGGATGATGGGCGGATGATGGTAGCGGGGCCCAATTGTAGTTCTGGACTTCCCTTTCTGGTTACAAAGTCCTGTTTCTGGCCAAGTTCGCCAAGGGGTTTAGCGTTCTAGTCACGCTGTCAGTCAGTTTGTTTCGATAAGTTTGTTTTTTGATGTAGGGGTAACCAGACTAATGTAGGGGATGGAAGTAATATTGGAGCCGGGCGTGGATGGGGGGGGACGATAACAGTAGAAAGAAGCGGAAACTACATCGAAATTGGCTACGGTGGAAAGACCGCCGGTTCACTCAGACAGATACCGGTTCAGACGAATGTGGAGTATGTTGAGAAGATAAGGAGATAATGCGTTTTATACGGATTGCAGGTATTTTAAGCTAATCCCTCTAATAAATGTTTTAAGTTGTTACTAGCAAGGAGTTAGTGGCCATATCTCAGGAACTTGTGAGGGGTGCGGTCAAACCAGTCTCAAGAACCCAATTGTGCATCCACTATGGAAGTTGCAAGGGCAGCTGGTGTGATAACAAATTTAAAGCCAGGAGAATGATATTATCAAGTGAAATAGTGGTGTGATAAAAAATTGAGAGCTAGAAGAATGAAAATCAAGTAGTAAATCTGTAATAATAATAGTGGGTTGCACATGTTTACATAAAAATCTGTACATTCACGCTTCCCATTGTGTCGCTAAAGTATGATTCGTCCTCCAATCCTAGTAGACACTCATTATTGACGTCCAACAAGTTTTCCAGTGGTGTTTTGACAATCATATGGAATCCTTGTCATTGCCACCTATGCATGCGCATCTTTGACGCCCGATGGAGCATCCCGGGGCCCCCAATATTCGGCCTTAAGTGAGAGCGGGGATGGTAGTATATATATCAGCATTATTCTCTTCCAAAAACATTCCACTTTTCACACAATCTCATTGAATATTCCTCTTGGCAGTGACTTTGGAAGCTGTAATTTTCTTTCTATAGACAATCCCTAAGTTCCTGTGTCTGTAAGATATATGTAAGTGTTGGCAGAGTAGCAGTAAAAAAAAAAATCCATACATTTTTTTTCTGTGATGACTTCTGCACAAACAGGTACCAGCTGGCCAACTCAACTGGGCCATCATAAGCCCAAAAGTACCTGCAGCTCTTCTTCCGCCTTTCTCATAGGTGTTTGAAATATTGCGATGCTCCTACAGTATAATATGATGCAATGCCAAACCCTGGGGCGAGGTTTTGTGCTATGAAGGGAGGCTATAAGTTCTATAAGTATCTGAATGTAATGCATTAGTTACTTAGATAGGCAATACATTGCTATTTTTTTTATGTGAGGTATCTATGCCACTTCTTCTTGATGGTTCTATCTTTTTCAGCATCAATGCCCCCCCAGTTGTCAGTACAATCTGCTTTAACATGCTAACCTTGCACTCTAGCAGAGCCTCACAAGCATGCCAATGGACAAGTATGGGGCTTGCAATTCGTTATTTTGATAATATGTAAGTCCGTGGTTACTTGGTCTTTGTGTACTGTCCCACTGTAGGTAATAGCGTATATCGTTCCATACTCTCAGAAAACCCCCAATCTTGTTCTCCGGCCGTTCTGTCGTCGCAAGGGTAACGGAGTACTAGTACTCTTACTATTCCATAATACAAATCAACAGGCTTGAGAGATTTATGTAACACCATGATAGTTTTGGACATGGACTATTTGTTTTCAGAAACATTAGGCGATCCGCTAGCGAGCCCAATTAACTAGGTACAATCGAGTCTGGCTGACTGACAGTTCGAAATTGAAAACAGAAAAACACGTGTAAAATAGGGGTGCATCTATGTATGTCTGACTAGAACTCCAAATCGACCTCGTCCGAGACTATATGACTTATATGACTCAATTATCGGAGATAATTCAAGAAAAAATTCCGTGCGGGCCTCAGGGTAACGGTTGCATTTATGCGAAACTGTAATTACAAGAATTAATTGTTTGGTACCGTACCTACAACAAGAGGCAGAAGAGTTGGAGCAAGGAAATACAGTTGCTAAACCGGCCAAAGGCAACTCTAAACTCTAGATATTACATCGACCAATAACCAACATTAACCAATAAAATCTCAATACCGAAGAAATAATTGTGAGCGTATCTTAAGCTGATCGAGGGGCCAGCCAGAACTCGGGATGATAGCCAGCTCACTTACAAAATATGAATCAGTGGTCATCGTCCACATCAGGCGTGACCGAGCTACCTCCACTAATTACTAGGTGAAGAAAGACTTTTCAACCAAAAGTGCGAGAAATACGCCGAATACGGCAAGAAGGAACTAGGGCATATTAAGCATATATCAGTAAATGAAGCCTTCCATCCCACACTCCCTGAAGCAGCCCCTGCAGCACCCGGCCCACGATTTACCCCCCAAAATAGAAGCAACAAACTTACCAGCATCATAACCAACCACACACTTTGAAGCTCCCAACCCCCCACAATGACCCCACCTCTGATGGTATTTCTCTGCCACGTGTACCACCGCCACCATCCCATGATCGAGAAGGCTATGGAGAAAGCAACCAGGGTTACCGCGAGGGGTTTCCCCAGCACGTAGTACCCAAAGGTCGGGTTCGTGTTGGGCTTGTGATTCAGGACGTACAGCTGAGCTACAACTGTGCCAGTCAGTGCAAACACCATCGAAGTTCGATGATATGCAAGAAATGTTCTTTCTATAGCTGTTTATGTGAAGACGCTATATTAGTGATGACTGATCAAGAGTGAAAATGAATTGAGACATCAGAACAAAAATGCGAAAATTGAAAAACATAACGGCTGACGGACCCCACCTGGGGATGAACTCTAGAAAGCATCCCCCAGAAGAAATAATCAAGATTGACAGCCCCAGGCCCCGCCTTCACCAAGGAGGAGCTAGCCTGAGTGGTCCAAACCATCTACCCATACAAAACTGGACATATTGACCACACGATTTGCACATACACAGTGCCGCTATCACGGGGTAGCCTGGGAGTGGTCGCAGGGTAACGGAAAGATTCCCTCACCACTCCGCCTCTAGGTAAGGATATCCGTGTCGGATAGAAGATACGGCCGGGCGAGTCCGTTAAGTGTACAAGATGCATGGCGACCTTCAATGATTCTCCTGGCTTCCACCATATAGCCCTTTCAAAGACATGAGTCGGCGACAGAGACTGGAAATAAATATACCCTGATACCCCCGAACCCAATTCAGAATCTCGGTTGATGTGGATGACGTGTGGCGCTGTGTGGTAAATGGCAAGTTCCCCCATTCGAGGCAGCGTTCGGATTTATGTAAGCATTCGCGAGGGCTGCACGAGTGACCCAGGCCGTTCGAGGAGCTAACTTTCTCGGGTATGTAGAGAATATTTTCCATATAACACTGAAACCAACATTTGCGCGTCACAAAAGATGTGACGTGGTGTACGAGCTACAGTTCCCGGCCCTTCTTAGAAATTCTATATTGAGGCGTGAGTTGTGACTGAGAGGATTATGATCTATTTTCGAGGCGGCTGAAGACTGGATGATCTAGTTGGCTGAGCTCATAAGAGTGTCCAAAGGCGATCTGTCTCCGTATAGATCTCCGTACACGCCAACAGCCATATTGTGGGTGAAGTAAACAATGCCTCCATGTAAACTTGGCTGCAGGAGATGCAGGGTTAAAGAACAGGGAAATGAAAATGATAACTTGAAGGTAGACTCGGCAATCAAAAAACAGAGAGCAAAGGGGAGGGGTTAATACCGTCTGAACTGCCTTCCATCTTGACGATACATATGCATTGGATGGTAAGAGATTCATAAGAAATAAATACATAATTAATGGATGACATAAAAGAGATGAACTCACCCAAATGATCTCTAGCGGCTTTCCCGGGAACCTGCACAGAAATATGCTTATTCCAAAATGCCTTAAATGATTCAAGCCATCTTGTGAAGATACCATCACGGCAGGTTGTGGCTTTTGCTTCACGGCTAGCAGTTTCTTCAGTCTTTTGAGTTTTTCCAATTTCCTGTCCGGTACCTGGTGGTGTCGAAGAGCGTGAATGCAATGTGGGGGCGGTCGAGATACCGTCCCGAGGTTTGCTCCCATTCCCAGTATGATGAGTAAGCGCTCCGTCACCTCTCAAATAAAAACTGTAAGGCTCAAGCTCTATCTCAGTCTCAGCACCCGAGACCGAACTTGCGCTTGAATGGGCCGCCCCTCGCGTTGCTTCCAGCAGAGCCGAAGAGGCCCTCATAACACTATTTAAAACAATAGCCACATGAGGTCCATCACTTCTTTGGATGCTACCTTGCAAATCGAATTGATTTGCAGCCACTGCTAAAGAAAGAGACTGGTCAAGGTCTTGTTCTTCAGCTGCAGCTACTGGTATCCCTCCCTCGACGCGAGGCTCGATGTAGTGCATTCTGAGTCCAAAAGTGGTCTGGCTGAGTTTCACGAGGTTGAACAGAATGGGATAAGCTTAGCGACCCCGTGGAATGTCGTGATCAACGTCAGCAATAGCTTGGTGATGTGTAACCGGATTAGTGATGAGTGGGGAAATAGGGTGTGAAACAAATGACTCAGGAGGGTGTTTCCAGGCACGGGGTACTTGATGTTTTGAAAAGTTGAACTCCCTCTATATTCATAGAAGCTTGGTTGATTAATCCCTACCTTCCAGACCCTTCACCTCATCCTCTTCTTAAAGTCCCTTTCACCTCGAATGCTTAGTCATCTTTTTTTTTTTTCATCTTAGTCATCTACTTCTACTACTTACCGGTATCCGTCGTCGGTGTTTATATCCCCCACATATCACAACTTCCCCCCCTCATCACTGCACACGCAGGTGGAAGTCAAGCACGACATGACAGCTAGGTCGATGCGCACACATGATGGGATTTCGGGAATAGACATAGTGCAGGCGAAAGCCAAGCACGACGTATCCATGGCGTTGACACGCGCGCAGGACAAATTAAGGTCGATGATTGGCCAGATAGAATTACCACACAATTTCTGGACGAGCTTGAGTTCTGGTTTGGACAAGCTGGGGTTGGAAGCTGACACGGGGTGCTGGTCTCAGCTCTGGTATGAACACATTGACCTGGGCAGGCCGCTGACTCTGAGAGAAATACGAGAAAGGTGGATCAACGAGATGAAAGCGGATTGGGAAGAATGATAGGGATCAACGAATACTACCAGAGAGGCAACCTGGACGAGGTACTCCGGCAGGAACCCCATCTTATCTATCTTAAGATTTCGTAACAGACTTCATCTGTGTTCCACCTTGAAGAGGTGATCAAACAGCCATTTCATGTTACCCTCAGACCAGACCTAGCTGCAGAAGACACCAGATCCCCACGATGGCATGATCAAACTCGCGAGTTTTTTTAATTTGCTGGATGAGTGTGAGAAATCTTAATTGGTCACAAGATCACTGGGCAATAGGTTCTTGAATTGATGCAAAAAGTCCAAGGAACCTACAGTGGCAGCAGATTTTTGGCAAAGATGGACGAACACCTCATCGCCAATGTCGAGTCATATCTGAAGACCATGAAGAAGAAACAGGAAACTTACTTACCGCTCGGAACCTCAGATGAGTATTGGCGTAAAGTTCCCAACATGTGGCGGGATTAAGGTCACATGATCGCGGAATACTCCGTGCGGTGCGAAAGGATTACTTGGGGGGAGGATTAAAGCTGATATCGCAGCAAATAGAAAAAAAGTGGCATGGTCGGATCAAGCATCCCACAGTCATGAGCCCACCTAGTATGCCCTTTCACCGGTTTTTAGTTTACGTTTTCACCAGTTTCACGAGCTCCCTGTTTTTGCGAGTTCCTTTCTATTTTCACCAGTGCTGTCTTCCCTCCGGATCGAGGCTTAGTCAGGCCCCTCGGACATAACCCCATTAATGACAGATTAACTTGTGAATCACCCGGGTTACCGGGTGGCTTCTCAAAAATAAAAAAATAAATAAAAAAAGGAACCCACAGGTCGACATACCTAATGAAACCAAACCACAGCTGGATGCCAGTGCTAGACAGCAGGGATGCTACAAGAACATCAAAATGATGAGCTCAGAAAAACATAAAGCCACACTTGATGCTGTAAATTCAAGTGAATGCAAGCACAAATTCCAAGACTGCGAGTGCGATGTGCGAGTCGATAGAGTGGTGTCGATGCATTCTAGTGGAGAAATGTCGCTGAGAGAATCAGAGAGATTTGTGCGAGGTAGTTATGCTTAACGACGGCGGACGTTATTATGCATGTGCCAATCGAACTTCTTATGCAAGATAGCTTCAGTAATGACATATTGGGGTGCGATTTCGACATAATGGAATCCGGAGGAAGAAAGAAGATCCGAATGTCAGTAGGCGCAAGTAAAGGGTATTCTTTGGCGAGCCTGTAGAGCTCATTGTCGAGCATTCATAAGTGGCGCTTAAGATTCTTTAACGAGCCTGTAGAGCTCACGATTCTTTGAAGCCTGAAGAGCTTACTCTTTTCGAGCCTGTAGATTTATCGAGCCTATAAAGCTCACGATCCCTTGTCGAGCCTGAAGAGCTTCGACTCTTCAAGCCTGTAGAGCTCACGATTCTCTATCGAGCCTGTAGAGCTCTTTGTCGAGCCTGTGGAGCTTATTTTTGTCGAGCCTGTGAGCTCATCTCTCTCGAGCCTCGTAGAGCTCTTTCTATCATCTTTTCAAGTCTTTAGTGGCCTCTGTCATCCTGGATCCTACCAACCCCATCAGAGACTCGCAGTAGTCGTTAGACGGACCTGCTTGAGCTGTTAAGAGTGAGGTGGGAGAAGGAGGAGGCAAATCTCAAAGGTTTCTCTGTTCAAGTGGACTCAGACCAAGAAGGTCGGTCATAAGGGTAAGGAAAGGTAAACCGATCCCACCCTCGCTGAAGAGCGGGCTGCTTTGGCTCCTGCTAGCAGAAAGTAAAAAAAAGTAGAGAGACTGCAGGGACCATTCGGGGGAGTACTGTTTTCCCAGTGTTAGTCCCAGTCCGAGGAAGGTGAGGGCAGCCATAGGGGATCCCATGTAGAGGCAGATCCTAAACAAACCCGAGACCCCAAGGACATCATCAGTTGTTTATTCCTAGTTTAGTGTCTCCCACCCTGGCTATTGGTTTCTTTGAAAGTCTTTTGCCCACCCCAGAAGGTATACAAGCTGTTGTGTGTGGAACCTCAGTAGTATCAGCCGGAGGTATCGATCATTAACCCAGAAGAAGGCGAGAAAGAGGAGGAGAACGAAGAACAGGAGCAGGATAAAGAACCTCTGGAAGAGAGTCCTCAGAAGAGCAATAAGCAACTAGGTAACATGCTAGCAAACTATGTTATTGTTGTAACCAGACTAATTGTTGTAGGTAGGAAGGACATCTAATCTAGGACTAGACTCATGCCAAGACTCTGGTCGTACGTATTTCCGAAGTTGCTAAAGCAACAGGACATTTATGGGTACGGGCGGGGACTATGATGTGTGTGGCACCTAAAAGTACAATAATGAGAAGAATTTCTTTGCTGTTTATTTAAATGTTATTGAGAAGACAAATTATCAGTTGTTGTTGGGGACAGAGTTCATGTTAGCCATGGGGGCAGCGTTATTCCCTCGCTATAACAGGATCATTGTGAGGATTCCTAGGAAGTTGGAAATAAAGGCTTTCTGTACAAGGGTGTCAGCTACGTAAGAAAAGGTGGCCCCTCTAAAAGAAAGAAGAAGGGGTGGATGAAGACGAGCTGGAAAAGGCAGATTCACTGAACTAACGAAGCTCACCGTACTGACGAATCTCGCATTGCCGGTGCCGTTCCAACAGATGCAGCAAAAGTCAGTGGCATTGAAGATAGGCATAAGGGACTTGGTAGATGAAGTGGATGGCCCATAGTATAGGGGAGCTATCGCATATTGGTAGACGAAGTGGATGGCCCATAGTATAGGGGAGCTATCGCATAGGCATTAAGAAGAATGAACAACCTTCTACATCACAATTGGCACCCTATTTTTTTGACTTCCCCAGCAACTCAGTATCTATAGTCTCACTCTGCACAGAAATTTTTTTCCACGCTTTACAATACAAGTGTATTTCACCCCTTGCCCAGTTGTCTACTCCTCTGTTTGAGCCATATCCTTTGCCCAAGTCCTATAGTTCGCAGCCCCTTTACTTAAGCTTCGTGATCTTCCCAAGAAAGGTCTATGTCTGCTATAGCTTGCAACAGAGGAGGATTCACCTCTTGGTCTTGAAATTTCTAACCCTTCGTCACCCCCTGGTATTTCTCTTTGACTTCAAAGAGTACATTTTCTACTCGACACTCCCTTTATACTTAAGCTCGTTTTCTACCCAGTTTGCCTGCTTGTCAGTGAAGTGAAGTCGTTAGTGTTCTCACAATAGTGGAGCTTGGGAAGTTAGGTTGTAGAATGAGAAATAACGTTATTTAAGGAACACAGTGGAAACACGAGGGCTCATAGCCTTTGAAATATTGAACTCCCTCTATACTCATAGAAGCTATCTTCCATATCCCTTACTACTTTAAAGTCCCTAGTCGCTATCGTTAACATTGAATGCTTGGTCATCCCTTAGTAATCTACTTCCACTTTCAGATACGTTAGCCAGCTCCAGTGGCCGCCAAGCTCTACAGAATCAATCATAGGTACTTGCACACAGAGAGAGATATCTGCTGTAACTCGGTATTTTTTTTTTTTTTTTTTAAATACTCATTACTCCTGTTCAATCCCAGTAAGGGGACTATGAGGAGCCACCCGGAAGCCCGGGTGGATTTGTAACTCGGTATTGGCACGGCTAGAAATTCCCTTTCGTAAGGGACTATGGTCCCATATTGCAAGGGCAATTAGTGAATGTGGAATGCGAAGAGGGGGGCGCCATCGCGATCCGCCCCTGCCACTGAGGCCTCAATTGATGATATGCACTACAGGCAAAGAGCCAGCCGGGCCCGTGATATGTACTTACTGTCCCAGACACCTAGTCCAAACCCGCAAGCTCTTCATTATTTCTCTTCAATTTATCAAACCTACTATCTCATCCTTTGTATTTCACTGGGGGGTGGTTGTGTTCCTGTATATTCATGCTTCAACAGCTGTTGCCCTCATGCCAACATAGCTGGAGGCCTTTCAATTGCTATGCTGAAAGAATACTACTCAGTGACAGCATGAACAACCCTATTCTCAACTCTGGCTTCCAGTCGCAGTGTTTTCAGACAGTAAATAGTTTCATTAGAAAGTACATAAAACCGGCTTGACTCGGTAATTTTTCCATGGTCGAGGGTATCGACATCCTCCAAACAGGGGGGGGGGATCTTGAGACCCAGTGTCATAAAGCGACAGTCAGTGCGTGGTTTTACGGATCTTGACAGTATAATGCTTTGTATCAATATACACCGAAGGTCAAAGTTTAGATCGAAGGTATGACATGGCTATGTGGTTAGCCCACCCGGAATCTTTATCTGACCTAGCTGTGGAGGAATATCCATTAGTCCTTAATCAAGAAAGATGAATAATATGGAGAGAGTAGTACACTTACATAGTACCATTCGTGCATAACCTCGTAATCTTATAAACCCAACGGTAAAAGCTCAAGTGCCCAGTCGATATCTTCCTTTGCAGCATCAACTGGCGATTTCAACCTATTGGGTTAGTACTATCGATATCCTCACTGATTCGCGCCCTCCCCCCCCCCAACGCGTGTTACATTTTGAACAAATAGCCCTGTTCATCTCTCACAGCGTAACCAGTATATGGTCCCACGCAGCTGTCCCTGCATACGCTCAATCCGCTGATGGCTTTTGTTTATGCTAGTAATTCTATAGTTGGGTACATGTCAAGCGTTAAACGATGAATACAGATACTTAGGATCGAAACCCTCAAACCCTCTTTCGCGAGCATATGCCATTGCAACTATTAATAACAGCACCCAACAACCGAGCAGCAAGGCGGTATTACCAAACTATTGACTTGAATATCCTCCGCCGACATGCATTTTCGCACTAGACAACCCAAGCTCCGCGAACGCAATATACCCATACCACAGCTGTATTCTCCGAATTATCTAAGCCGCCGTGGAGTAGAGTCGTACGACTATCGGCTCCACCTGCAATTGAAGAGATAGTAGACGTAGTACCCGTGTGCACATACCGTAAAATCTCGCGGACAAGAAAGTAATAATGTATAAGGGCGGGACGGATTTGCTGTGGGTATGGAACGCGAATAAGAAAGTGGAAGGTACATAGCTCGCACTAGCCATGAAAACCGTAGTTGCTGGTCAAGCTCTAAAGTTTGTATGCAATATCGCCTTTACCTATGCATATTTATCATCACCTTTACCTCTGTGAACGCTTGTCCCAACATGCCACCCAAAAGTTCTGACAGTACTTTACAGAATCTGATACAGAACCTAAGGATTTCCAAGTTCCATCTTATATTCAGTTAGGTGAAGAGATTGTTTGAAAGCATGGTTAGAAGAGTTGTATCTGGGTTGTGTGTGGGCTAACTAAAACTTAAAACATTCGGGTACACCATGCATGAGAAAGTACTTATGTACCTATGATTCAGAACGTAAGGATGATTAAGAAAGTATTCATGAATAAGACGCGGGGAGAGCTTTTGGCAAAAACCGCCTCTCCATAAATAAGTCTGCAGTCTTGTCCGCGAGATTTTACGGTATGGGACAAACAGCTCCGGATCCAAGGTGGCTCAGCAGTCGGAACTACGACAGCATTGACAATATACTGGCCCCAGGTGTCAGGGTCCATGGTGTGATTTAGATGTTACTGCAAGTAACCCGTTGCGTGTGGAGAGAAAGATCTCTGGAGTAGAAGAGCTGGGTGTTGATTTGTTCAATTCGTTTAACGCTACGATAACTACAGGACTGCGAGCCAGGCTAGATAGTGGCAGAAGCTTCCGATGGTCGAGTCCGCCATGTACATATAATCCTCACATTCGAACCTCAGTGGCGACTACACCAGAACAGCTTTCGGGGACACGTGCTATTGCAATATATATTGATTCGCTGAAGAAACTGTGATTGACAAACCGAGTCAATTAATTGCAACTTTAAAATAGAGTTGCCGAGAACGGTGGCGCACTTCAGGGTAACCCACTGACGTAGACCGTCAGTTAACGCGATTACGCCATGCTTGATAATAGCATAAGACGATATTTCGGAAGCGGTAGAGAAATTCTTTTCGTTGCTGTACTGCTGAATTATTACCCAAGTAAGCAAAGGTGTCCTTCTTTTGGAGCTTATGCTAGCTATACATATTCTATATATTACACATGCATTTCGTTCCCTCGCTCCTCTACCCCATAGCACGCTAGAAGATCAATGACCTGGGTCCAATGGCGAGACCCGGGTAATCCCACAGTAAGCGAATCTGCACTACTGAAATCCTCACGGTATCGGGCTAATGCATAAGGAAAACTCTAATACTCTATCGGATTCCGCTACACCGGAACTCAAAACAGGTTTGTGCCGACGCGCAAGTTTCCCGACGATGCCCTTGGTGATATTAACAGTGCTTTGGGGAAGTCTTTACGCGACAATTCCCCCCTCCCCTGCATAATACCCGAGCGTCGGCTATTTCTGGTGAGACATACTGAGAGTTTTTATCGAATGCATAGAAAAGCTTGCGTAAAGACACACAATTGTCACTATGTTTCACAGGTTCTCCTCGCGGACTTTATTGCCAGTACGTCATTTGCTAATTATGGGCTGGGACTCCATACTGTCAGATTGTCATCTGGTTCGTGCTTCATGATAAGACATATGTCATAATGCAGAGTGGGTCGCTTCCGAAGGTATACATCTCCGAGAGAGGGGGCGCTTGGGCCCAAGCACAAAAACCTTCTGCACCAAGATCCCCGACATGATTAGCGCTCGTAGATGATGGATAGGAATACCAATCAATTCATATATGGAACTCGTACGACATTTACACGGACCTTCAAGAATATTCGGAACATTTTCATTATAAGCTTTCTGGTAACCCCATCCCCCTAGATAAATTGGATATGTTTTTATGAATATATCCAAAAATAAAATACTCTATACTTTTTGAATTCCCATAATGTTGGCAGATATAATTCCTGATTGTAACAATGAGCTAGCAGCAGGTTGCAGAAAAGGTAAACCCGTTGTAAAAATGTATAAAAAATAAAACAATAAAAAATTCTGATAGGCTCTGCCAAGGCGCATCTGTGTGCCAACCTTAGTCTGGTTGTCATTGTGCCAACCAGACTATGCCAACCTTAGATCTAACGAATCTGAGATGCGACTGAAAGGGGATTGGGGCTATGGTTGGGTGGAGGGCGATATAAAATTTGTGGTTTCTTCCACAAACAAAATAATGGGGTTTTTATTTTTTATTTTTATATTGTTTTTGTGAGATAAGACGGCAAATTTTTCTTTTTCTTTTTCTTTTTCTTTCCCCCTCCCCCCCCCCGGTTCCATGCATTTATGATGCAATTGGTAACGGAGAAACGGAGATAACCCCTGACATCGGGGAAGGGGGGGTGCTTGGGGCTTGGAGCCGACAGAAGCTTATGTATATTTGGATTTCATTTTCTGCTGTGGGTACACAATATTGCAACAACTTTGTTTCATGCACGGTATAGCCATTTTAAGAGTGTTTTACCCAGTCTGCCTCTAGTTGTGCGGTTTAGTTTCTCCTCATTCAAACATATTGACCATGTTTGGCCTTTTTGTTTGGGGAATTCTGTGGTGGAGAAATACATCACGCGGTTGGTCTACGGGAGCTCCATCGGTGGTGGGTAGTAGTGATTCAAGTAAGGTTTGAGCTTTACGGAAAGATAGGTGAAGAGCTAGAAGACTGGGTTGGTTATCGGAGGAACAGCGTTGGGCGAAGCCAGATGGAGGACCCGATGCAGGAGGGGGGAGAGGGGAACCAGGCTAATCATTGCGGGGACTCCGCTTCATCATCATCATCGGTGACACTCACGGTCTTGGTGTGTACGTCACGGAGATTTATCAGTGTCTGCTGCAGCAGACCAGCCTGCCGAGGTTATTCGACAGCCGGAACGAGAGAACGTCCCGGATGGCTCCTGCCTAGATTATTTCTTGCTAGAGGTGTTGGTATGGTTATGATGTACTCGCACTGGAATCTGTCAATGTCCTCATAGCCATCTGATAATGTCCTCATAGCCATGTAAAAGTTGTAACAGAGCCTGTGGGGGGTTCCGATGGGGGGACCGATGGGGGTGTGGCTGGTGTTTATAGAACCGGGTTGGTAACTTTGTTACTTTAGCAAATCGGGTGAGGGTCAAGTGAGTTGGTAAGGCGTCTCACTCGTTGCGTTTCTTGTGGCAAATCGGAACCGGGCGCCGATGGCTCAACCCCGTCCCGTAAGAAATCGTGATCGCCGTGCGCCGTCGAGGTATCGGCAGCTGATCATGGTCCGACGATATGGACGGGGGCGCGTAGTTAGTGTGTCGCTAGGAACGCAGGCAATACATACGAAAAAGGGGCCGGGATTTTATTTTTGGGGGGGAAGGCAGCCCTTCCCGGCACCGCGCTGTCAACTGCGGCATGGGCGGCGTGTGACGCACATCTTGGTCGGAAGCAGGTCGGAAGCAGGGCGTTCCCCGGAAGGGGAAAAGTCCCGCTGCGATGAGAGCCCGGCCGCCCGTCAAGGAGCGGGGTGCCGGAGTGACACCAGGACGCGCGCGCGTTTTTCGATTCTACCTGTAAATTGGAGCCATGGGCAAGTGAGTGGGTGGTGGGCGGTCGGTGGTGGGTGATGGTGGTGGTGGAGGGCATCACCAGAAGACTACACACTTCACTCTCCCCCCCCCCCCCCCCCCCCCCCCCCCCCCCCCCCCCCCCCCCCCCCCCCCCCCCCCCCCCCCCCCCCCCCCAATCACCCTCCCCCATATCCTGGCTGCTCTTTATTTCAACCCCCCACACTCGTTCTGCCCTTCTGCGTTGCCTCTCACCGTAAAAGTAACACTGTTGTACCCGCTACCCCCATCGTCAGGCCAGCCTTTTCCATCTCCCTTCAAACAAAACACGGTTCGAGGGCATCGCCAGACACTCGTCGCCGAGGCGTGGTTCCCGCAGGGCTCACAGACCGCACCCGCTCGCACTGCGGTCCGCTCTACCCTGACGATGACCGGGAAGCTGGGGCGCACGTAGATTACCCGTCCCCGAAGCCCCTGGTCCCCCCCCTAACGTTATCTGGATAGAAGTTTGAGAGCCCGGATTTCTTTTTCCTTCAACTCGGGATTCCCTCTCGTCCACAAGAAGTACCGCCTGGCTCAGACAGTGCTCTCTGCAGTACATCGACTTCCTGCAACCCCTTCCCCCCCTCCCACAAGGTGCTAGCTGGCTGAGATTCAACCGCTTCTAGCCTTCACCACGGAGACGCCATGTTTGAGACAGGCCAGGAACCCCCTTCGTTTGAAGGATCGTGGTGTGACTTCGCCGACTCTGCAACGCCAGCTCTCTGCCCAACCCCAGCTCGATTGAAGCTCCCAGATAACCGACCTCTACAACCTACGCTACCCCCGAGGCTGAATTGTGAAAGTGTGTTTTCCTCGAAGGGTTACACAGTTGGGGCTCGAACGGTGCTCCGTTCCCCAAATTGGTGTAAGCGGTTGGATATCCCAGCGGAGGACCAGTCAATAACTATGTCTCCTTCAGCAGAAATGTCAGCATTGGCATTTGCGTCATTACAGCTGTTACCGGTACCCATGATGGTATTATCGGGGAATAAGGTGGTTGTTTTTGCAAATGAAGCGATGGCGACTTTGTTGGATCTTGTGCCGGAGGAGACTCCTTGTCCAAAGCCAGATGGTTGGAGACCGCAATCCACAACGGATATCTTGCGTGGAAAGTCGTTGTTTGAAGTGGGGGTAAAGATTCGCGATGAACGAAGTCCAGAATGGGAGTCTTGGAGATGGAACACGCTGCTGGAGGACGTCGTAAAGGAGATGAGGGGAGTTTCTGAAGGGAAGACTGAGTCTCACTATGAGAGCAATCATGGAATAGGTTACGGAAATCAGGTGCCACATCCCATTCCATGGCGTATGGCTTTGGATCCCAGATGTGCAACTACAGATGTCGTTTTCCGACCTCAGAGGCCACACAACACTGTTGGGCATGAGATTCCCGGAGAGACTCGGGTGCAGAATTCTTCACAAATGTCTGTCACAGCATGGCAATTGAACTCAGAGACCTACTTTACACTTACATTTACCTCTATCATGCATACTGTAGTGCCTGTCAAGGGAATTCACTCGCCAGAGCCATCCAGGTCAGCCTCGCCAATGGAAACGGGTTCGGCGGGTTCAGCAACTGAGACACCTGCGACACCGACATGCCGCGGTCATCACAAAAGAGGTGAGGCACTTGATCCAAACCTACGGCACGGTTGCTGCTCCTCAACGTGGACCCCGCCTGCAGAAATCGTTCCTTTCCGGTCCCATCTACAGCAGAAAGTTGCGGAATTGGGGGACTCGCTTATTGACTTGATGGAGTTTCCCGTGTTTATTATGCGGGCCGATGGATCTCTTGCATTCCCAAACAAGGCAGCCGTCGAGCTTTTGAAGTCTACATCGAAGACCTGCGTTCCTGTTGGCCATGCTTTGGATATAATCAATTGCTTTAGGGTTTACAAGGAGGACTTTTCCAGAGCACTAACCTTGGAGGAACATCCCATCGTTCGTACTTGCAAGATGAGGGAAAACTTCAACAGTGTGAAAATGGGGCTTATTGATGTTTTGGGAAACAAGAAAGTTTTCGATGTTGGGGGAAAGGGAATTGTGGACGAGGAGACGGGTGAGTTTTTAGCAGGAATGTGCTGGGCCAGAGACGTCACCGAGTTTCAAGAAAAGCTAGATGCACAGAAAGCGGAGGACGAGCTTAGATTCATGACATTCTGCGATGTCATGCCACAGTTGGTTTGGACGACTACGCCGACTGGCTATGTGGATTGGTGGTCGGAGAAATGGTATGATTTTACTGGATTGACACTTCAAGAGTCTACTGGTTTAGCCTGGGGGCAGAGCATTCACCCAAACGAATTGAATGAGACATTGGAAAAATGGGATTATAGCTTGAAGACAGGAGAAGGGTATGTTATGGAGTACCGTATCAAGAGGTGGGATGGACAATACCGCTGGATGCTCGCCCGGGGGCTTCCGTTACGGGATCCGAATAAGAACAAGATCCTCAAATGGTTTGGGACTTGCACAGATATCGATGAACTTGTACAGGCTAGACTGGATGCTAAACGCACCCGCGAGCAACTAACCAACGTGATGGCACACGCAGCTCTTACACTCTGGACAATCGATAAGGATCTCAAAGTCAGCATGATAGAGGGGGATCAGATTTGGGCAAAGAATGTCGGTACACCACAATCAAGCTTTATAGGAAAAAGTATCTACGATATTGTGTCGAAGGAAGAAAACCCTGAGTTCTATACGCCATTGGAAGGGATTCTTAATGGGACTATCACTGAGGAGAAGAATACGGAATATAATATGAATGGGAGATGTTTACGAACGACATATGTACCCATAAAAGGGCAGGAAGACTCTTTCGGAAAATTCAATGAGGACCTGGTCACAGGTGTTATTGGCATCTGTGTTGATATAACTGATAGAGTGAATACCTTACAAGAGCTGGCGGACAGAGAGAGGGAAAATCAAATACTTATGGCAAATGAAAGAGCTGCAAAAGACGCTAGTAAGCTTAAGAGTGATTTCTTGGCTAGTATGTCTCATGAGATTCGGACGTACGTGAAAAAAGAATTTTGCCCATCTCCCTGACTCGCTTGATGATACTGACATTTAACAACTGAATAGTCCCATAGCCGGTGTTCTGGGAATGGCGGACCTCCTTATAGATACAGATCTTACCCCTGAGCAGCTTGGATTTGTAACCAGCATCCAGAGCTCTGCAAACGCTCTGCTAGCGGTCATCAATGATATCTTAGATATCTCAAAGGTGGAGTCTGGCAAGATGGAGATTGAGCATGTAGAGTTCAATCTGTGTCATGTGGTCATGGATGTGATTAGGATGCTGGCGTTCGAGGCAGAGAAAAAGAAATTGGCATTTGAGCATGATATCAAGCTAAAGTGTAGAGGTAAAGAAGCGGCGGACATACAACAGTGCAAGGATTGTTGTTTCAATTCAGCTGGAGATTTGTGCTGTGTAATGGGAGATCCTGGGCGGTTAAGACAAGTATTGACCAATTTGACTGCAAACAGTAGGTTTCCTTTATCCAGTCCAAAAAGGGGTTTACTAATGAGGATCATGATAGGTATCAAATTTACCCAGAAGGGATCTGTCCGATTATCCCTCAGCATGGACGATGAGGGTTCAGACGCGCTCACTGCAAAGTTCGTGGTGGCAGATACTGGCATTGGTATCGCAGAAGAGAAACAGCCTGGGTTATTTCACCCTTTTACCCAAGCGGATTCCTCGACCGCGAGGAGGTTTGGTGGCACCGGTTTGGGCTTATCAATCTCCAAGAATGTAAGTTTCTGTCTCATTATGTCACAGGGAATACTTCGTTGATAGTTTGGATACTAGTTGGTAGAACTCATGGGCGGGAATATTGGGCTCTCTTCGAAGGTAGGAGTGGGAACGACAGCATGGTTTTCCATTCCTTTCAACAAACCTGGGCATACCACTTCATCCCGCAGCGCCAGCATTTCATCTGATATCAGCTCTGAGGGTTTGAACGTGTGCCCCCGAAGTTTCGAGCGTCTCCAGCAAAGGCCTCCACCTATGCGGGGCTCTAGTACCTCAAGGACCTACCCTCCATCACAAGGCGAGTGTCGGTTTCATATCCCAGGTACCCTTCCGGATTCCAAACTCCACCAACTGGTAAATGCATTGGATGCTCCTCTGCCACCACCTGTACCGACAATCTCCCTGGAAGTCCGCAAGCATATAAATATCCTTGTGGTAGAGGATAATGATATCAATCAACAGATTGCACTCCGGATGATTGAGAAACTCGGCTTTAGTGTGTCGGCGGTGCCGAACGGGGTAGAAGCCCTTCGATATCTGCACTCATGCACGGAAGGGAAGGCAAGGAGGCCGGACATTGTATTAATGGATGTTCACATGCCTGAAATGGATGGGTACCAGGCTACACAAGTTATTAGGACTGGAGATCTTGCCGCGGCGGGGTTGGGACTCGACGGTGATATAGATGAGCGCGATCGGCAGTGGCTGATGGGACTTCCAATTGTTGCGCTTACAGCAAACGCAATCAGAGGGGATAGTGACAAGTGTCTGGAGGCTGGAATGGACGATTACTTGGCGAAGCCGGTGAATAGGCACGAACTGGAGATGATGTTGCTTAAGTGGTTGGTGGACCATCATATGAGACATGGGAGCGTTGTTGAGCCATTCGGTAACGTTTGTGAGCTAATGGCTGGAATGTCTAATGGCAATAACGTCAGCAGGGGTGGTTGCTGGTCTACTAGATGCACTTGTGGGGATGGCAAGCAGCGAAGTAGGGCAAATGGAATACGTAGACGCCGACAAAGGCCGGTGAAGCCTAGGTGTTCCATTACGACCCTAGCGAATACTCCTGCTGTGATAGATTGGGCCTCTTGTCGCAAATATGGCAATGGCTTACCCGATGACGGAGACCATTGTGGCCAAGTGCCCGGTTCTAACGTTAGAGTAGGCGAGGAAGAAAAAGTAGTGCAAGAAGAAGAGGAGATAGTCAGTGACAATCAACCTATGCCAAAGGCATTTCAAATAAGGTTTTCCGTGCCTGTTGTGTCATCAACGATATTAACGGCAAATACGAATGAGAGATGAGTATTTCCTAACAAGTATTACATCATCTGCATCTAGAATTCCTGCATCACAGTCTATATCCTCTTTAGAGCGATAGATTCAGGTTCCAGCTTTGTAACCTTAATGGGATTTGTTTGGGTGTTGGCTTTTTTTCGGCTACATGTTATTTGTATGCATTCATCCGCTCATTTTCTACACAGGATTTTCTCTATATGGTTTTCGGTTTTTTTTGCATGCATATGTATCATTTGAGGGTTTTTATCTTTATTTGCCCAGTGCTTTGGCTTGCTTTGATTTACTGATGCATAGCGATGAGGGTGGATGGTGTACTACTCATACTATTTCTTTTTGAACATTTGATTTGTACACTTGAGATATTCCACGTTTGACATTTCGCATTTGACATTACACACAGCACGGGACTTATATCTTTATATCTTTTTAAGGTCGGGGAATTTGAAACATTCCATGCGAATCGAGTTTGTCTGGTAACTGTGTGAGGCTATGCCAGTTTCACGTCGAGTTGTGTGTGTGCGGGGCATAGTTTGCATAGGGCATATATATGTTTACGGAATGGTTGCTTCTTCCCCAGCTCTAGTGCTGAGATGGCTCTTTCTTTTGGGGGTTGCTTGAGAACTGATGAGAGATGTGGATTTGTATATATTTAGAGTGTGGAGTTCGTGAGGAGAGGTGAATTGGTGGTGGTGGTTGTGAGTCTGCTGTTGTAGTTTTAATGGTGTGAAGAATGGTTGAAAATGAATGAAGAATGGAATTGAGATGTTTGATGTAAATCTGTATAAATGTTTATTTAAGTAATGTTACTTAGTATATCTCGCTTTGCGCGGAGTAGTTGGAGAAGTTAAATGGTGAAAAGAGATGAAGGCTGGGGGGGGGGGGGGGGGGAGGGGGGGGGGGGGGGTCGTGCAGTATTTTTCTGAAAAGAAAGATGTTGAGATTAGTGGGCTAGTTACCCTGAAGTTTTAAGTATATGAACTCCCCAGCTCTTAGGCCCCATTCGTAATAAGTAACCTTGGTTTTTGTACACTCAAAGAATTCGTACCAGTACCAAAAAAATATTACATTTCTTGGTCACTGTCACAATTTCTTCCCCCACAAACCACTTGCTTACTTATGGAATTGACTAGAGTAGTCAAGGATTTAGCTAAGTTAGTTTATTAAGAAAGAAAGCATATCATCCTCACACACATTAATCTACATTAGAAAAGATTGGCAGAGGAGGAGGAGTAGGGAGGGAGAGGTGTGTGTGTGTGTCTCACTTTGGTGGTTGCATAGATAAGTTCAGTAATTTAGAGACTACAAGGGAAAAGGGGGTTTATTAGCCCAGTTCCCCCCCCCCCCCCAAACTCAATAATTCCTATTCACTAAAAGTAGCGGCCCCCTGAGGAGAGATAAGTTCAGGGTAAACAATTACTACTGGTTACTACTGTACATATTCTTTTTTTTTTTTTCCTTTTTGGTTGGTTTCATTTTATTTTATAGGCAAAGAATATTTCAAGTAAGGTCTAAGCAAAAAAAAAAAAAAAAAAGCAAAAGCCAGAAAAATGTAATCTCCCTGTTCCCTCCCCCACACCGCCGCGCGCGTATCCTATACATACAGTACATGAAAATATATATATATATATATATATATATTTTTTTTTACAAAAGACTAAACAGTAGAATGAAAATATTTCCCATGCTGCTGTATGTGACCTCGCCGAGACGAGAGGTTGTTCTACCTTAGCTAGGAAATCAAATTGACTAGTAATAAATGACGAAGGAAAAAATTAGATTGAGGGTAAGGGCACAATGGAGGAAGAGGGGAGGTAGGGGGGCCTAGATTTATGCTCATGTAATTTTTTTTTTTTTTTTTTTTTCCTGCTAGGTTTTGTATTTATAAGAGATCAATACAGAGACACCCATACTCTGTTGAATGGCAAGTCTTATCAGCTAGTCTAGAGGCTGTTAACGTAGCACTAATCGTATCCAACTCGCTAGTCTGGAGGGTATAAGTCTTCAGGGTAACAGTACAACCCACGTATGAACTAGGAATCGGAATTCATTTACTCCACTAAGTATCTAGAAGCAAGTGGTATCCCACACCGCCACACTCCAACTATCGGTCGGTAACCGATGGCACCCCACCACATCACATACAAACCGAAACAGAAACAAAGGCCAACTAAAATTCCACAATAGCAATTACAACCCCACTATCCAATAAGAGAATGGAAAAAATAGTAAAAATTCCGCAATCAATAAGTACTTCAGACAAGAAAGCCCAAATCCAAAGATATACAAACAATCCCCCACAGCACAGCACAGCAGCAAGAAAAAGTTTCTCAACACACCCCCACCATCTTAAACCCCTCACTGCCACTCCACAACCGCACACCGCGCCCCGATCACCAATCATCATCATCATCATCCCCCTTCCCCCTCATTGCCATCTGCCTGCTCCTCAGCGCCTCTGCCAACCCCCCTGCCAGCCCCCCTCCTTGTCCTGCCCCACTACCCTGTTCCGTTGCGGCACCATTCGTCGTCGGCGTAATATTTCTCCCCGGTACCGGTGGCTTTCCCTTCCCAGCCATATTCGGTCTCTTTGCCGGCGGCGGTGGAGGCGCCGCTTTCCCTGCTCTTAGTGAGCCATTCGCTGGGCGGAGTGGTTGTGCAGGTGGTGGTGGTAGTGGTGGTGGCGGTGGTGGGGCGGCTTTTGGTTCTTCTTTGAGGTAAGCGGAGGGAGCCCAGCCTTGGGTTTGGGGGGAGGCGAGTTTTTTAGCGAGCCACCAACCTATGTAAGGTTCATTCATTGTCAGTAAAGTTGGGTTGATGAGGCGTGGGGATGGGTTGCAATATATACCATTATTCTCCTTTTGCACTACCAAAATAATCTCATCCTTCTTGATTGTCAGCTCCCCCACCGTCTGTCCCACATAATCATACAAAGCCCTATACTGTGGCTGCTCAGGCTCTGCTGCCGCAGCCGGCGGTGCCGGGGGCGGTGGCGGTGCTGGCCTCCCCGTCGCGGTACTAGTTTGCGAGGTATTCGACTGCGACCTTAAATGCGACGCTGCCACACTCGCAATATTCGAGATATTACTCGGCACTGTACTCGCCGTAACTTTCTTTACAGAATGCACCTCCGCCTGCCCCGGGAGTGGCCTTGCAGCTGGCGTAGGTTTCGGTAAATATGAAGATTTCTTCCCACCAGGCCCACCAGGGCGCAAGAGTTTTCCTGTTGTGATGGCTTTCGGAGGGAGCTGTTTCCCCTTTGGTGTTGGCGCGGAGATACTGTTCGGGGCTTCTCCCTGGCCGACGTGAATGGCACCAGATTTGTATAAATCATCCCTGGGAACGTTCGGATCCTTGACTGCTTTAACTGTGGCCATCTTCCCTGGTTTCTTCGCATACTCAATCGCCGGACCGATACGCAGGTCGAGACTTCCGTGAAGAGCGATCTTTAGGTGAGTGACAAACTCTGTTTTGAAAATACACGAGAGCAATGGGTCCGGTTCCTGCGGGGATCCAACGCCAAAAGACATCCAGTCGTCCCGAAGGTTAGTCATTCCTACAAACTTGAGCGAGCCAAGTGGTATATACCGCTCTGTACGAATCTCCAACTGTCCCTGGACGGAAGACTGGATAATAATATGGATAGCTTTATTAGTCAGGACGAGAATCCTCGGGCTGGGCTTCGACGATCTCCCAAGCTTGCTTACGAGAAGCTCCGATCTGCATGAAAAGAGAACTTGTTCCAAACTTCCAATCTTTGTTGCTTCTCGTACTCTCTGCCCTGGGCCACCATCATTGCCAATGCCTAGATAATCTCCCAAGAACCTCCTGCTCCCGAGAATACTCATTCTCCGCCTCTCTTTCCGTTGCCCGAGTACCTTGTGCCCTTGATCTCTCAACTGGAGATACTCCAATCCACCCTTCTTCCTTCTCCAACATCGTTGTATCCTGGTGGCACATTCCGCCCTGTACCGAAGGTAATTCCTCCACGCCCTCTGGATCCTAATAGCCATGTTATGCCAGTACCTATCCCTCATATGTTCCAGCGCAAATAGTGTCTCCGGAGTTTTAATAAATGCCTTCGTGACACCCATCTGCCACTCTTCCTTTGGTATACTCGTATCCTTCAGAATAACCTCCGTCCCCGACCGAGCATCCCCTGTCCAAGTATAGTCGCCCGCATAACTCGTTCTAGGACTCAACAAGTAAAACCTCTCCACAAATTTCTCAAACGTCTGTCTGTAAGCAAAACCCGCACGACGGATACGCACGTTCTCTTGTAAACCGAGGTACTTTATCTGATGTAGTACGTTCTGTTGGTTGTACTCCTTCGGACTCTTATTCTCGTTGGGTTTGATCGTGCGGATATACGATGGCTGCGCTTTCATAAGCGTAGTAACAAGGTCATTTGCTGATGCCTTGATCTTGTCACTAGCAGTGGGAGGACGGCGCTTATTGTCCCTATCCACTTGTTGCGGAAATAGGGCATGCAAGAACTCACTCCCGCTCCCCTCCACTAGGTCTAAAAGATCCTTCAGCAACTGGTCCTTGTTCTTATCTGTCATTCCCTCAACTTGGTACATAACATCTCCGGCATAATGCTTGATCAAGAACTGCCCCTGCCTATTCTCAAAGTGTTTGTTCGATGACAACATGTTAAGTCTCTGCACAAATGTTCCATCCGCCGCTCCCGAATCAGCGTGCGCGGTCGCACAAGCATCGTTTAAAGCAGCAAACACGCCCGGTGGCCGCTTCTCCTCAATCAAGTCACACACAATCTTGTTGTCAAAATACGTAATCGGCGTCCATGTGATCTGTTCCCTTGCGTACTCCTCTTGCTCGGTCCTCAGTGTCAACTGAATGAAAATTTGCTGCAGCTTCTCGTTGACATAGTTGATGCAAATCTGCTCAAAGGAGTTCTTCTCAAAGATTTCGAAGCCGTAAATATCTAATATACCAATTGTCTGTGCCACGCTGGATCGAGTCGCCATAGAGACGTTGACACGGCTGACGATCCATTCAAAGAGGTTGTTGTAGATGGCCTTTGCTAGAGCGTCTCGAACTGCGCTTGCTTGAGTAGGGTTTAACGGGACTTCATAGACTGAACCTCTACGGCCGCCCCTTGATGTCTCCATAATTCGGATAGTAAGAGCCTATGCGTTGATGTCAGTATACCCTCCTCCCAGCTTCTACAAGTGACATTCACCTTGTTAACAGCCGCACCATCTGTCCCCATAAGATAAGCAATAAAATCCGCAACGCTAGGATCACCAATTGTTGCATTTCCTTGATCATCCTCTCGGAAGACTACATTTCCAAGCCATAATATTATTGCCAACATCCTGAAAATCTCGTCCTGCTCATGCTGCGTCAACCCAATGATATTCATGGCCTTGATAGTGTCTGCATAATCCGCAATATCGTCTATCCCTGGCACGTCGAAGCACTTTGACCGAGAAGTGTATATATATGTTTCCGGCGTCTGAATACCGTACTTCTCTGTAACCCCCCCAAGTTATTAGACCAGCTCTTGCACCTCCCTACTCCCCTGAAATCTCACCTCTGTATTTCTGACTTGCCCCCTTCGCAAATTGATAAAAGATATGAAAATTTCTCTCTTGCTCAATCTGCCCTACCACTCTCCCCTTTTCTAGTAAATAATTCGTGATATTCGCTCCAACAGGCTCACCCTGCGCATTGAACTGAATCTCGAGATACTTTCCGTGTCGACTACTGTTGTTATTCCTGAGGGTCTTTGCGCAACCAAAGGACTCAAGGAGTGGGTTGGTGGCGAGAACCATGTCCTTGATTTCCTGAATTGAGCTGGACCCACTACCAGAGACATTGGCAATATATTGCATTATTCGCTTTGCTGCTTCGGTTTTTCCGGCGCCGGATTCACCACTATGGTCGGTTAGCTGGAGTGCCGTATAAACATAAAGTAAAGACTGACGGACCTGATGATGATACATTGGTTGTCCTTGTAGGCGTTCATGTTGTAGTATGCCGATTCTGCAACGGCGTAGACATGTGGTGGCATCTACCCCGGTCAGCATCCAGTCTCTCTTTTCCTCGCCCAAGTGTAGACAACCCACCTCCAGCCTGTTCTTTCCTCGATATGAAGCCAGCACTGTATCAGTATAGATCCCCACTGTGCAAACCAAAGTCCGTCAGCATCGTCCTCCAATACGACCTAAAGTGCAAAAGGCAGTAACCGTACAATCTTGAAATGGATTAACCGAAATCAACACATGTCCAATATAGGTCTATCGGAACCCATCAACAGTCAGCACAAGTCTGATCCCATCTATCCCTCTCTCACACCCTTCCCCTTGCCCACCCGGCTTCCTCCCGCCTCATAGAATACCTACATAAATCTCCGCATTCTCGAATCTCTTCTTTAAATTCTCATTAATTGCCTCATTCGAAATCTTGCTGATTAGCGTCAGATCCGACACCCCCACCTCCTTCTTCTTCGTTGCCTCAAATGTCGCCTTCTTCACTTTCTGCTCTCCCCCCGCTGCTCCACCCTTCTCCTTTTTGTCTTTGCGGCCGGCGCGTTTCGTTGGTGCCTATGCAGGGGGTTAGTCGCCGGGGGACGAAGATGTGGAGCTGGGCGTACCATAGTTGCTGACGGTGGGTGCTCCCTATCTGATCTATTGATGGTAGGTTTGTGAGTAGTAATAGTGAACTCCGTCTAATTGCTCTAGGCCTTTTTGTCTAGAGCTCTAAGATGCCACCTTCTATCTATCTAGTTATCGTCGTCCTATTCGTTGATTCCTCTACCGGCAGCGGCTCCTTTAACAACTCACGACTTCGAACCGGAAATCCCTAAGGATGATAAAGATTCGTCTGAATATGTGTCCCAATCGTCACTGGGGGGAAGTGAGCAAGTAAGTAGGGGTTCTAGAATTCAAAGTCGATAGGGTTGAAATAAGCAGCTGCCGACCGTTGCGCCAGCTTTAAGCTCTTAAAAAGTCGGGGCCGTCACTGCCTCAAGGCACACGTAATACATGTGGGGGACAGCAAAGTATGGAGATAGGCACCAGATTCACGGTGATTTGAAATTATAGCTCCCTGGTGAAGATCAATTGGTACTCATATTTTAATTATAACTCGAGTTGTCATGGTGGAGCAGTCGAAAGGGCTGTGCATGTGTCACTTTCTTTATGCCTGCATTGCATATCCGCCGAGATGCGCATATGCCCCAGTCTTGGCAGGTATATATGCATTAAGTACCTAAGTACGCCCTCCAACCCCATCTCGCCTCACGAAAGGCAGCCACCCCTACGCCCCAGACATCACCTTTCCCGTCCACCTGCCCTAGCCATGTTCTTCAACCTCATCAAAGTCATTATCCTCATCATCAACGGCATCGCCATTCTCTCCGAAGAGCGGTTCCTTGCTCGGAGTGCGTCCCATTCAACCCATAAATCCCTTGTCCTCGGTAGAGCTCGCTAATAATCACCCCACAGTCGGCTGGTCCGCCCTCCCACCTCAAGCCGTCGACCCCTATGCTGTACAAATGGGTATGGGCGGAGGAGACCCCACAAGCGTGAAGGCGAAGCTGATTAATTTGATAAGTGCTGTGAGGATGTTGATGAGGAGTGCGTACCCTCCATGTACCCTTCATCCTCCGGGGAATGTTGCATAAAGGCTAACTTTCATGGAATGGATTACAGTACCGCTGATTGGGATTAATACGATAATTATACTATACGAGCTCATATTGGGATAATTTTTTACATCAAAACTATTTTCTCCTGTATTCTGTTCATACAAATTTTCCATGTTACGACTACTGCTTTACTAGGTTACTAGGATTCTGGCCCAGTGGGAAGGAAAATTTCCGAGATTGGAGGGTACTATATGGCTGGACCTCTAGCAATTGTATCGCACAACTCCACGACTATTTTTCAGGAGTGGTGGGATGGCTCTCTGGCCATGGCCTGGATACCCAGGCTGTTCATTTCTAAATCCACAGATAGCCTCGTACCTAGGCTACTTGTATAAAAAATTTGGGGCAAGATTCACAAAATGCTATTAATCTTTCTTACACGATATATAGCCTTCGATAATGAGAATATCCCAATAGGTGCCTGAGCTTGCAGCCAAATCCACTGCATACCCTCTTTATAAGCCTACCTCCCAATATTACTAAGCTGGTTAACCAAGGCACCTCCTGCATAGACAACTCCATCTCTTCTCAAGAAGCTCGACCTCAAGTTCATCGATATTTATACTAATGTCTTCAGATGCTGCGCTCCCAATACAATCCGTGGGCATAAGTTTGGGTGAAATATATCAGCGCGGGGGGTTGTAGAATCAGCGACTTGACGAAAGGACCTGAAGCCCATGCATCAACAACAATATCTGCCCCATGCGATGATAGATAACTGTGGTATGGAGGGGTAGTATCCTCACCCTCTTTCGCTTCCGATTTGTTACTATGATCTCGCGAATCTGTGGCCACCCTTGGTCAACTGTCAGAAATTCCTTGATCCAGCGGCAGAGCGGGGTCTATTTAGAATGCTACTAGGCCCGGTAGGCCAAAGAAACTCAGCAAGCAAGATAGAAGGATTATACTCTTTGACACATTTCGATATGTCAAGTAGGTAGAACGTGAGATGGGCTAGAAAGGCACAAGACTGTTACCCTCTAGACCACAGAACAACCAGACTACCACAGAACGGGCTATGCAAGTAACTGGCGAAGGAAAGACCAAAGTATACGCCTGGCTGGAGTTAAGCAAAGACTTGATCGGCATTGAAGAGAAAGAATTATCTACAATTTGAAAGTATGGTTTGGAGTGAATCTACAGTGAAACTGTCAGGTCATCAAAGACAAAGTTTGGTATTTTCTATCCCAGATTAAATTGATGATAAAAAGCAGTTCCGAAGGGAAAGGAGTATCCATGGCTGCCTCGGGATGTATGGGAGGAAATACCGTAGCACTCGGCCAATGCTGTCAATCTGTCTCGATCTGCAGCCGCTTGAGTCCCTCTTCCTCCCAGTCATTGATCATATCAACCATACCATTTCACGACAATCCTCCAGTCCATGAAACTAAAAGAAGATAATTACACAGCTTCTCAAACCTCAGTTGACAGACACTCCATACAGCCCAGATTTCAACTCCACCTAGCCAGGATTCACCTTTCATGCAAAATATCCAACACACCTAGAAAACCAGATGCGATGCAAACTCGACTTGCTGAGTTCTTACCTGAAACCTGGGAAAAAAACTTTAATGAAAAAAAGTGGAGCATGTCTGGCAGCTAACGGCTGGTCTACCTAGGTACATAGCTATTGGACCGTTTTCGCCAAGCCGTTACTAGACGATTTTCATCCACCCCATGTCTAGGCACATGTCTTGAAAGGGAAAAAAGTTGAGAGCTCAAAAGTGTCTGGCGTTGGGTGAAATACTGTATATACAGAGTACAACCTACTCGTATCCAAGGTATATAAAATGGTAATAATACATATAATCGTTTACAAGTAAACCTAAAACATGTCGTCAAACTCAGGGTAACAAACTTGAAGAGGTGAACCAATCGGTAACAGTGTTCCGAGGGGCTTGTGCCAACCAGACTACATAGGTAACAGTTTGCAATTATTACCTTTTCTCAGATACCGTACAGTGGTGTTCGCCAAGTGCCAAGGTGTGGCCCTTGAAAACGTTGCGCTTGAACCAAGTTTGGATTTGATTACCCCTAATATGCAGGCTAAATTCAGAGGTCGTTGTGCCAACCAGACTAAATATAAAGTATATATGATATGTGGTACCGGTAGCTCAGTAGATCCGGGGGTTTTTGATTACCGGTAACGTAAATGCCGACCTATGGAAACTTTTTTTGGTATAACCTTATGCAAACCACTTCTCTCGCCCCTAAAATCTAACATAATCTGATAAGTCGAATTGAGCCTGCAAAATACTTTAGGTTCCTAGGTCCGGAAATTCATATATGGACTCTGAGGCATATATATATATATATATTATATACTGCCGTATTGGCTAATAGCATCCATTTATCGGGCTTTTGGTGAAGCAATCAAGAGGATCTGTTCTCGTTCCCAGACAAGGTGGAACTTGGAAGAACATAGCGGGCGGCCTCTCTAATTAGATATAGATGAACATATACATATTCACGCGAATTCAAAACACGGCAATTGTCAACGAGATCATTTTCACCCACATATATTAATCATATTCCTATCAATAACAGCCCTGAGGCCTCAATTCCGGTAGGTGAGCCATTAGCCTAGCCCACGTCGACGATGAACTCTCATTCCTAGTCTGGTTGGCACAAGCCCCTGGAAGAGGTCTCATTCCCAGAGCCCGGCTCTTCACCGGTCGTATTTAATCGCAGGAACAGTCTCAATTATACTGTTTTGTGCTCGAATACGGATAGACGGGTGCGATCTGTTGCTGCGGGCAGCTGCATATGTACTAACCTTTATGTATGTATTACGTAACGAGTACGATCAAGCCATCAATTTCACCTGGAGATGTTTCGAGTCCTGCAATCTCAGGCTCGGAGCGTACAACCTGGGCAAGCTTCAGAAAGTCTTCTTACTGTAACTCGCAGAAGCAAGAAAACCTTGGGCTGACTGACAGACGCTGAGATTTTGGCGCCACTTCAGCTTACTGCAACTATTAAACCTCGCAGGCCAACCCTTAGTTGTGTCTCTCCACATAGCACACTGGGCCTTTTTCCATCGGATACCCATTGCCTCCTACAGTGCTAATTTACGTGCGGCATATAACGCGGACTAAAGTTAATACATACCCCTATAACCCTATACACAACCTTATACACATCCCTACACACGCCAACGGCATCTCGACCTTGAATCAGCGGCAAGAAAAAGAAATCAAGGCGGGGAGAGCGGTTGGGGAGCATTCCGGAGGCTCAGAAAGAAAAGCTAAAGGTACGATTCGATTTTGGTATCCGGTGTGCTGGGGCGAGGGTTGACGTTCGGTACGATGTAGGGTGCAGGAAGCAAGGCTATAAGCACACCCAATCACGCACCACGTATAAAGTAAATTCGCAATTCTACAGCAGACTCAAGAGTCTAGAATCTAGAGAGAAAGCGATAGGACAATCTAAACTTCAACGCTGGGCTAGTCTGGTTACGCATCACCCGGAAAAGAGTGGGAAAGAGAAGAGAGAAAGTTGGTTAGCTTTGGTCCTGGCACTGTTTGTCCCTCTCTGGAGGTGACTTGTTGATATTGTGACCGCTTTTGTGTTATCGCAATTTTGCCAGAAGCCGTGCAGCGTCGAACCTATCTTCCTTCATCTCAGCAAATTGAAACAAGGTATCATCAGTCTCGGGCCTGGTACCATTCGCTCCCCGTCTCCCTCGGCAGTGAGGAGACTTCACACACCCACTTCTTACAACAATCTCTCAATTGGATAGACACCGTACATTTGGAGGATATATAGAAGGCTCCTGCACACGCAGAGACATACATCCTTACGAATTCTTTATTCCCTATACTGGGCCAAAAGCTTTCATCCTATACATTCTATATCTCTGACAGTCTGTCTATCATGCCGATGTCACGTTCTGCAAGGATAGTGACGCTGCTGGTCATTGACTCCATGTTCTTCCTCTTGGAGATCATTGTGGGTTATGCCGTGCATTCATTGGCTTTGGTAGCTGACTCTTTCCATATGTTGAATGATGTCTTCTCGTTGTTGGTAGCACTGTGGGCCATAAAGCTCAGCAGACAAAAGAGTACCTCGAGCTATACGTATGGGGTGAGTTCCTCCATTCTCAGTCATGCAAGCATCTTTATTGACCCCTATCGTATAGTGGCAACGTGCCGAAGTGCTTGGGGCCCTCACCAACGGTGTCTTCCTTCTTGCCCTTTGCTTGACCATTTTCCTTGAAGCTATCCAACGTTTCTTTGAGCCCCAGGTCATCAAAAATCCCGTTCTAATCTTAATTGTGGGGTCCTGTGGTTTGGCAAGCAATATCGTTGGGATTGCGCTATTCCATGACCATGGACATGCACACGGTGCTAAGGCCGAGCATGGTCATACGCATGGCGATGCGGAAACGGGGTATGCTGGACATGAACATGAACACGAGCATACTAACCAACACAGGCATCGTCACTCTGATATACTTGATGAGGAGGGGCCGATAGAAGAAATTCTTCCAGAGGCAGTCGTCGCGAGGACAGTTTCGGCAAGTAGCAGGCTCCCCAGGGCCCATGGTGTTGGGACACCTCCTCCTTCAGCTGGTCGTGGAAGGGCAGGCGTGCCTCCTAGTCCATTTACAATGGCGAGAATGAGCGGTGAGTATTCCCCCAGCCCCACAAACCATGGACATGAACACAGGCACACGAGCAGGGAGTCAAGGCAAAGGCAGTTTGCGGACCCAGAGACCAGTATCCATGTCCACCCTGCCCAGAACAGGCAAGAAATTATGGATGCCGCGCTTCGTTCTGATCAGGAGGACGAGGATACTGCCGAGTCGGGCGAACGGACTCCACTCCTCACCCCGGAGAGACGTGCTGATGTTCGCGGCCATGGCGCTACAGGACGTAAACGCAATACGTCTACGTCAGGGCATTCACATCACCACCACGCACAGCCAGAACATACAGCAAAAAAGGGAGGACACAGTCAAGACCTCAACATGCGTGGTGTGTTCTTGCACGTGATGGGTGACGCTCTTGGTAACATTGGTGTCATTGCTACTGCATTATTCATCTGGAAGACGGACTTCCAGTGGAGATTTTACAGTGATCCTGTAGTTTCTCTGCTCATCACCGGGATCATTTTTGCCTCCGCATTGCCACTAGTCAAATCCGCCTCCAAGATTCTCTTACAAGCCGTCCCGAAGGGTATCCTATTAGAGCAGGTGAAGGAGGATATTATCAGCATCAAGGGCGTGGTTAGCGTTCATGAGTTGCACGTCTGGCAGCTAAGTGACGTCAAGCTAATTGCCTCTCTACACATCCAAGTCGCTTTTGATCCTGAGGAAGAAGCTGGGGGAACGGATGGTGGACGGTACATGAAGCTCGCGCGGGAGATCAGGAAATGCCTCCACGCGTACGGAATTCATAGTTCCACGATACAACCCGAGTATGTCAAGCCTGATGGAACCCGTACTGGAGTTGTGGATGTGATTAGAGATGGGGAAGACGGTGGGGATGGAAATGCAGATTCGGAAGCGAGTTCGGACAGTGGTGAGAGTGAGGAGACGGAGTGTTTATTGGAGTGTGGAGATGAGTGTGGGGGCGGCAAGTGCTGTGGGCCGATGGTGGTCAGGCAGGGGCATAGTCACGCTCATTAGGAGTAGACGGGAAAGTTGAGGATGGTTGTATTTGGCGGGAATTGGAGGAGAAGAAATAATGTAGAGGAGGTCCACGGTGCTATTGTTTTGTCATACATAGATAGTTGCTCTTGTATTACGGGGGCTTGTGGATCAAGATTGGGTTTTTTTTTGCTCTCTCTTAGATTATCTTCTTTCCTCAATATCTTCTCCTGATGATGAAGTGGCCTGGCTTTTCTCACTACTTTGATGTATTACTACTTATGCCTTGATGATGAGATCGATCCAATATGGAATTGTTCATCGGCGTTTTTATCATGCAGGTTGTGGCATTATATGTACTCAAATTCTCTATGTACTGCAAGTAAATTACACCCATGTAATCATGTACCTGCATACAAACGATGATGAGTCGTTCAGTGCAGCCAGCAACAAACGCCGTCCTGAATCCAGGATTCAACTTCCTCTCTCAATTCATTCATTCTCCCCCATCATTCTTCTTCGACATCTCATTCAAATAACCAAACTCCATTGAAGCTAAACCACAGCCTCCCAATTCGCCCGCACCCCAATCCAACTAACAATCTCCAGCCAACTACACCCTCAACTTGTCTCCCTCGCCCACCACCATCACTCACACATGGCCATAACCGTGACCCCCCTCATCTCCCGGCTCCTCGTCGTTTTCGTCTGCATCTTGATCTCGTCCCTCGCATATCCTACACAATACGTCTTCCTCCACCCCTACAACCGCCTCTACGCGCCCTGGTGGACAGGATGGCATACACTCTGGTTCAACTTCTGCGTGCTTAGTATCTGGATTAGTTATGCGAGGAGTGTAGGTACTGATCCTGGGGGATTGCCGGGAGGCAAGGATGAAGTGGGGTTGTGGGTACCTGATGGGGCGGATGAGCTTGGGAATGGGGACAAGAGGGAGGAGGATGTGGGGAGAATGAAGACAGGGAAGTTTTGGGGGAAGGGAGTGGGGAGGTGGTGTAAGAAGTGTGAGGCGTGGAAGCCACCGAGGTGCCATCATTGTAGGAAGTGTGGGAGGTGTGTGTTGAGGATGGATCATCATTGTGGGTGCATATTTTTCTCCGGTTATTTATTTCTTTTATGGGCCTGGAAGCGGAGGGAGCACAGGAGACGTATGAGGTTAATTTTCTACAAATCTCAAGGAAAACAATCTTCCCGATCCCGACCCGATATCTCCATGACCCCACCAATTGCCGTGTCCATATCACTACCACTTCTGGTGCCCCCCCTCGACCCCACAGCTAAATAACAAGAACGCTCCTCCCTATCTGCTCCCACTAACTACCACCTCTCCATCACAAGCAACAGGTCCCTGGACAAACAATTGCGTTGGCTACCAAAATCTGCCTCATTTTCTCCGTTTCCTCTGCTACGCAACATACACCACCCTCTACCTCGAATACCACCTCGTCAAAATCTGTCTCGAGCTCTGGGATCTTCCATCTGTACCCAACCCCAAGCCTTGTTCCTCCAAACACAACCCCACTAACTTGCATTCACCCCAGAGCTACTCCCCCCAAATCACCACCCTAACCTATCTAATCATCACCATCCTCGTCAACACTCTCACGGCCTTCTCTCTGACGCTCCTAACTCTACGCACCCTGCACAGCACCGCCGAGGGCACAACTACAATCGAAGAGTGGGAAAAGGCGAGACACGCGAGCTTGGTTCGGAGGAAGGTGGTCAAGAGGGTTGTGTTTCCGTGGGATATTGGAATTTGGGAGAACCTGATTGAGGCGATGGGAGGTGGGAAATGGTGGGTATGGTGGTGGGTGGGGGCGAAAACGAGGAAGGTGTGGAAGAAGAGGACGGGGAAACGAGGGAAGAATGTAAGTGGAAGTGGAAATGGGGGGGAGTGGGATTGGGAGAGGGATGGGGGTGGAGGTGTGAGGTGGGAAGTTAATGGGTTTGAAGGTATGTTGATCGCTGTTTCTTGGCTTGCGGTCTTTGTTTCTTTCTGTGGGAACTTCTTGTTATTTTGTGCCGAGGAAATTGAGCGCCATTATATACCCTCACTCCATCCGGACTCCCTTGGTTAGTACGAAGCAGCAACCACCTTCAACAGCCTTGTTGGCATAAAACGGCAGCATTCAAGCCGACTCCAGCCGACTCCAACACGAATCCAACACAACTCCCCTACAAAAGTCTGCTACCCAGCTTCATCCAGACATTTGGAAAAGGAATGAAGTCCCCTGAGATATCCCAGGGAACTCTAGCGGCCTTCATCCCACAATATGTGCGTTCCTTTTCAGCATTCAATACCGCCTTCAGTTTTAATACCTCTGGAAGCCGTTGAGTATTCAATTCCAATGTACCAGTCGATTTCAGGTCAAGTCCTTCGCCTAGCAGAAACACCAACTCAACAACCGTCAATCACCACAATCATCCATTTAAACCCAAACTGCTCCATGTGATCACCATCTTCTTCCGGCCCAGTCTAGTCAAGCTTCCGGTTGTGTGGGCAAAGCAATCCTATACTGCTATCTCCAACCCAGTAAAAGCTGATCCAACCTTTCTCCTGGAACCCCGAAATACTTTCACGACGCTCACCCTCCGGAACTCAATTTGCATCACACTTCCCATCCACCACTCCGCCCTAAGGTCCCCTAGCCAACCTCAGCATTGGTCCTCATACGTCCCATCCCACCTGCATTAGCTGTCGAAGGCTGAACCCTCCCTATACGCCCTCCTTTGTTGGTTCGGCCATCGCTTATTGATGTATCCTGTGGAGTTACCCCATGGTTGGATGTCATATCCAATGGGCGATTTGTTGAAATGAAACAAAGTGAATCTAGTCCAGCCAAACGAAAGGAGATACCCTCCTTCTTCTGAAATTCCCAGGTCTAAATTCCCAGTAAGTCGAAGCAAAGAGACACCCTCTAGCCCAGCAGGAGAAAAGGATGGCGGTGAAAGTGGTGATATATACCAATTTACCTCCACCCCACCTTTCCACACACCCAGCTCGCCGCCCCTACATTAAAATCACATCTAGACACACATCCATGCACTACCCACCATCACAAAGAAAATGGCTCCGCTCCCGCCTGTCTTTCTTGTGGGTTTTGCCGGGAAGGGGAAGTCTAGGCACTTTGAATACCGAGTTTGGGTAGTAAGCGGATTACGGGCTGTAGAGTACTATATACCAGAGCTTACGATTCGGGAATATTGTTAGCTGGATAGCTTGTTCGCCTAGGGGTAATATATGCTTCCGTTTGGGCCAATGGGCCAATGGGCGGGAGGAGTATGAATCACGCGGGTATGTGGGCGGTATTAGAATCAGGAGATTAAGGAGAAGAATTGGGTTGGGGGCGGGTGGTAGAAGCTGGAGTGAGAAGGACGAAGCGATGCGGGGAAGGTGGGGGAGTATGATAACATGCGGACCAGGAGGGATTGTGCTGCAGCTCAAGCAACGGGCGAGAAAGCATGCAGGTGCGCGCACTGGCCAGGGGATCGAAGGTGGATCGAGGATTTTGAGATTCAGAATCTACCTAAATGACGAGTTTACGGACCCCAGCTCCTTGGTTGGGCAAGGTAGTATGACAGCAGGAGAGATGGCTCTTTGCTCACTGCCCATGGTTTACTTTGTTTTTGTCTAGCTTGGCTTGCGAGAGTTATTGATGTCTCACGGCAGATTTATGCCACTGACAGCGTCGTTGGGAGAAAATCAAGTACATCATCGTACATGATGGATGCATAGGGGAGGAGCAAGTTAGGAGGGAGGAAATATCGTGATCATCATGCATACATACAGAAACGCCTCTTCAACCCCTGTCTAAACTTGTTGGGGGGTTTTTTTTTTTCTAAATCCTACTTTTCGTATATTTTGTTTCTTGCCTTTATATATTTGAGTGGGATCGAGTGGAATGGGGAAAAACAGAAAATCTAACTTCTGTCTGGTGCGATTACAGATCCATCGACTCCATGGCCACCGCATGATCCAGAGCGCCAACCAGCAGCATTTAATTCTCGGGCATTACCGTCCGTAAAGCCAGTTACGGCACTAGATGATAAGGAGTATGTGGCTGCGTTCAGGGAGAGACAGAAAGAGGATCTAAAGAGGTGGGGCAAGAATAGAAGGGAGGAAGAAGAAGATATGTATAATGAGAATAGGGAAGATGAGGTGCTCGGAAAAAAGCTAGAGCCCAAGGATAGGAGTGGGTGGGATGGAACCTGGAGGAATGAAGATGGGGCAACATTAGCGGACTTTGGGGTAGATGAGGATGCGGAGGGCGGAATGGAGGCGGATGCCTCAAGGGCTTATGAAGCTGTAGCCATGAGGGAATATCCGAGTGCGGCTCCGCCAGATGGGTATGCGAGGGTGAAGGACAGAGGAAACGAAAAAGGGAAGGCAAATTCAAATGCAAATGCGGGGTGGGGCACGGGATATGATGACGATGACGAAGAAGTCAGTCTGGCGGAGTTGATGAGGAGAAGGAGGCACGCTGAGAGGACACCTGATGCTTTTGATACTGCTGCGAGTCTAAATGTGTTTAGTGGGTAGAGTCCACTAGATTAGGACAGCACAGGCTGGAGTGCGATGCAGGGCAGTAAAGTGTCAATGGCGAATGCACCACGTATGTAGCAGGAAAGGCAGGGATGGGGTAGCGAGGAGGGGCAATAAGTTTCGTCCGATGAGGTGTGTGATGTGATTGCTCGGCGAAGGAAATACGTCTGTCTGTGCTTGGCCAATAGCATTTCGAGACAGGAGACCTTGTTGATAATTTTCATGTAATCGGATATGAGGACGTACATAGATTACTTCATTGCATGTTGAGAGGGTTTGGCATTGCATTGCTTATGTGCTTGCTTGTTTTCGTTGGAATAGATGTTCAACCTAACTAGAGTAGACTAGGAGGGAAGATTGTGTAACTTGTGACCCGTGTTTTTCAAAAGTAGAAGCCAAGAGTGAGGAGGTTATGAGTACGGTCACTGTTGAGATAAATTCCCTGCCTTTCCACCAAAGAGAGTTGAGTAAATTGTGATTAAATCAGTCATGAATACCTAGCTCTTCTTGGGGTATTGATCCATTTTGGGAAGTCGTGCCAGAGGATGTAATGGCAATAGGTAACGATCCACACGTACCTGCTTGCATAATGCGAGCACAAAAAAGGTAGGTTGCTGTAGGTACTCCCACGTATCACCATGTCGGTGTGTACTTATCCGCTGGAGCAATGACGCCTCACGTGAGGAGAGTTGAAAGGGAAGAGGGAAAATCCTGGCTTGCGGGGAAAGTGACATAAGAAGTAATTATAGTAATAGAACTAGAAAAAAAAAAAAGGGAAAAGAAAAAAATGGCAAAGAAGCTGAGACTGACATCCAGAATGCATGGAAAGCTTCGGTATGGACGGATATTTCCGCTGTTTTGTTTTTTCTTCCTGCTGTCATTGGCATATCATCTGAGACAGAGCAAGGACTTTTTCGCACGCCGGGATGACGTTGACGGTGGTCTCATGGACCCAGGAAACACATCATCTGTGCACTCTAGAGTACGCAAAAAAGCAATGATACAAAGGGGCATTTTTCATATGCTTATGCTGTTCACACATAAAACAGTTGTCCACAAAAAAAAAAAAAAAAAAAAAAAAAGTATTGGCCAGAGCAAAGTAGGGACAGCAGTTGGTCACGTGTAGGTATGCAGGGTCCATGCAAGGGCTTTTGCGGGGGAAATCTGGGGTCTAGCGTGATCAGAAGGGCCGTAGTTGTGATTTTATTACGCCTACGATACCTAAGGTGTTGGCGATACGATAGTCCTCTGCCGCTACATAAATGGCGGCACGTAAAGGAAAGGGCAAAGGAAATCACAGCACTCCGGGGAGACAGACCACTCTCACGTCATCATGGGCCAACAGGCAACTACAAGCAAGATAATGAAGTCAAGTAGGGATATAAGTCTCGTGACTGGGGGCCACCAGCACGGTAAAGTGTTGGGAGAAACCAAGACAGATGATCAACACATACCTAGGAGGAAGTGCCAGGCTGGAGCTGCCTCGGCATTTAATTTTCTAGAAAGGATGCCTGCCCTAGCGTGGTCTTCGACTGCAGTGGGAAAAAGAAAAGAAAATCAAGCGGTACTCTGAGTACGTGTCGAGTGAGGGGTGCTGGTACATAACATGCAGCATGATGTTGCAAGGAGCGGTCCGGGGTATTGGACTCGCAGAGCTCATAAAGCCATGTCGTCATCCCAAGGGATGGATTTATTCTTATTTCCCCAGAACAAGGATACTTCCACCCTATGGGGTGAGAAAAAGCCTTGCGGTGTTCTCATACAGCGCAGACATTGATAATCCCGCTCGCTTCAGCCGTTTCATTAGCGATTCTCACATGCCACAACGTGAGAAAGTACGAAAAGGATAAAGAGATGTGTTTAGGAGAAAAAAAAATACCAGAGTGTGGTCTATCGGGATTGGCTCGGTGATGCCCACATTCGAAACTGGACGTCAGTTAAATACTCCAGGTAATCCTGCGAGATCGGTCGATTGACAGTCTGACAGTCCAGCTAGGCGAATGGCGGTCTATCAATTGAACGGACAAAAGGGGGCAAATGACACCAACCTGTGGGAGCTTCGTGGGAATGACCAAGTGGATGCGGAGTTAGAAATTGAAGGATATGGAAATAATGAGAATGTGGGGATGTGGGGATGTGGGGATGTGGGGATGTGGGGATGTGGGGATGTGGGGATGTGGGGATGTGGGGATGTGGGGAAGTGGGGAAGTGGGGCTGCAGTGGCAGACTGATAATGAAGGCAGGGGGGGAAGCATTCTGGAATCCCTTTTTTATCGACACCAAAGGAGGGTTGGTAACAGATGAAGGACAGCTATGGATGTGGGGGATGTGGGGCGTGAGCCCGTATTCAAATATGGAGGAAGAAAGAAGATGTCGACAATTCTCACTTGTAGGAATGATACAGGCTCTGCCTTCAAGATCTTAATTTAACAGCAGCAGATTTTTATCCGCAATATCACCCTCCAGGCTGTTGTCACCTCTCGTCTCCGGCTGCTCCATAGTCGAAGCCCTCTACCAAGTATTCTCCAAGGCCTATCGTCTACTGCGAAGAATCGCCTACAGAGATAATGACTCCGAACCCCGACATGCATTTGGTCTGCACTCCCTCGAACACTGGAGAGGCAGTTCCTTACCATTATTCTCTTTGCCGTCGTTCCCCCCCCTAGTCTGCCCCCTGTACCCAACCGACTCAGCAACTTGCCACGGCAATCACACTAGGCGAGGTGGCTGGGTGGGTACAGAAACTTTTCACATCAACTCACAGACTTGACATTCGACGCCACAAATGAAAACGTATATGAGCACGGAAGGAAGTAGCCGCCCTATATGAACATCAATCCTCACCTAGCTAATAGGCTCAGATCACAGGATCATGCACAAATGACTAGGGAACATACAGCGGTTTCGCCCCTGCTCCTGCAGTCCTTACCTTTATGGTACCCTCAGTCTCTCGATCACAGCCAAAACTTACGATGGATACCCTCATACTATGACAACAGACTGCATGTTCATTCAAGAGTTGTTACCAGAAACCCCACGCAACACAAAGAAAAAGTCAAGACATGTATGCATCATGCGGCAAGGAGGAGCAAAGCGGGGAGGTAAACTATCTTAGTTCGACTCGGCTTCAATTTTGAAAATCGGCCAGAACCCGAGATGCCGCATATCAGCATGGTATTTCTTTTTCTTTTATTCTGTCTGCTCCTCCCTCTTCTCTATGGCTAATCAATAAAGTCACCTGAACCGTTACGCCGAGAGTAGTTCACATGCAACCTCATATTTCTTGCATTAGCAGAGTAAGATACGTCCCAAGTGCTCAGAAATAGAAAGGGATAAATTAGGTCAAAAAAAGATTGAAATAAGATATTAATCGAGATCGTCATTGATTAATTTCACGTGTTATAGTAACGAGAGAATTCGAAGATCTTCCTTCCATGAAAACGGAGAGACACACTGTGTCCCTGCAAGGTGAGTGCTGCAAGGCCATTTCCGATTGGCTCTTCCATTCAAATGAAGCCTAGGCACAATCACTGAATATATTATGACAGCAACCTCTGCGATTCATATAGTTACAATGGAACTCTTACCCAATAAGAGCAGCACGCTGTCATTGCCAATAAACTTATACTATGTGGCTGCATCTGGTGCTTTCTCAAAAACAGGCCGCGTACTATGTTTGCCATTGGCTAACCAAGCAATATTCGCCTTCAGCAAAGATGCAATCCATCGGAATCAAATGCGTCATTTATTCTACAGCATCCACTGAAAATCCTGCGATCCACTGCGGAGGAGCACCTTCTTTAATACAATCTTTAATACGTACAGTTGGACAGTCCGCAGAGTGAGCGGGTCGTTCCATATCATGCGAAGCTAAAGAGAACGCGGAGTTTGACCCGTGGGGAAACGCGGGGGATGCAGCTAGGCCGTCTGGGAAGTGGGGCATTGGAAGGATTTTCTGATTCGACGTCTTCTTCAAATGCGGAGACAAGTCGCGTGAGAAATGACAGGACCGCTTTTTTGGGGGAGGGGGTTATTCTGAATATCCAGGTCTGCCTAATACAGCAATCAATTAGCCTCAGGGCTATGCGCACTAGGTTGTGTCTGAACAACTCCTTGCGTTAGTCATATCACCCCAGTGTACCCCAGTTAACCCTTGCTGGGGTGCTTCGGTTATCAACCTGTTGAAAAGTATCATAGGTAGTGTGGGGGGCCTATCGGTAAAAACGGTAATACGGTAATTGTAGGGTGAAACTTCCGATCAGCCACCAGGAGACTACAACATACTCGGATTCTTTTGCCACTAAAATTTCAAAATAAATTTGCCTCCCTCGCTATAGGTAGTACGTCATTTTTATTTTCCTAAGTATCCAACAGCCTCCATACATCTGACTTTTTTGCTTTATTTCAAATCATCGACACTCTCGGAAATAAGTGTTGAACGAATGAATTGATAGTGACAAGTGAGGTGTCAGAGTGCATCAGATGGCAGTATTCTGCGATCGCTGTTAGAACCTGGCTTGTTAGAATCATGTTAACCACTAGCGGTCTCAACTGGAAGAGACATCCGACAACACTTACTTAGGGTTGCCACATAACGCAAGAGGGGGATTGAAGGGTCAAAGCGTGGACGCCACATAGAGATCAACATGCGATCCCATCACGAATAAATATTCTAATCCGAACGCATGGGACAACCAAAGACAAGGATTGACAACGCACATAAAATTTCGGTTCTGCGAAGACAGTCCTCCGTATTGAGCAAACTTTGTTGGTACTGTATTCCTAATGGCGGGAAGGGCGGGTACCAAAGTATGGATGGTACAGTTTGGTCCTCTTTTGAGGGGCTTGTGCTAACCAGACTACAGTTTTGGTCCTGAAGATTGAAACAAGGAACAAAGAAAGGTTATCACTTGGCATTATGAACAGTCGACTAGTAATAATCTAATAATCTGTGGGTTTCCATTGCAGTACTAAAATCGTTTATCAACACCGCGTGGGGGTTACTCAAGAAATATCACCTCGGTTGATTAAGAAACGTCCAATGTTCTTGGAGAATCCCATCCCACTCTTACCGATAAACATTCGGAGGAGCTTATTGTGCATTTTTTAAACAGCACAAAATGGATCACACTTTAATTCACCTTTCATGGCAATGGATGTTCTTGTTCCGACTATGGATATAAACATGATAAGAGTGCATGTACTGGCTGCACATGGTCCATAGGGTGGCTGATGAGCTAAGGGTCAGGGACCAAATTGCTGGGATACTTCTAACGTTACGTACTGACCTCAGATCCAATACAAGGAGAAAAAGTAAACACTTCCAGAAAGCTTCCCGTTTGCCTTGGGATCTTACAGTCTCACGATATGGAAGATCTGGAAGATCGCGATGTGGACCTTTTCCCTAAACCAATAATTCATAGCCGTATCACCCTGTTTGTTGGTCGCTCCAACAGTCTCGGGTTCCCACCGGCAACGGAGTTTTTCAGTATTACTATTCCTGTGATTGGTTGCATACTTAACAGCTAGAGCAACTTACCCAGGTCTTCAGCCTTGTGTATCAACCTGTTGGATAATTCCATCTGAACAAACGTATAGTCCTGACGTAGTATCTTCTCTCTCAGTTGATTGGACAGAGCAAGCTGCGGCTCTTACAAGCAGCCAATGGCCGATCAATTTTGCGCTGAGTTTTTGCCCTCTTTCGAAAATAAGTATTCGCCGACCTTTCCATCACAACCTTCTTGTGGCCAGCGGCGGCCGAGGTTCCATCAGTTGGTCTCTGAAACTTCATTGTCTGTGGGTTATCAGCACCTCAGAAATCACCCCTGTAACTAAAAAAACACGGCAACTTGGCCTTTGCCTACGTGTTGGTGATCTCCTTTGATGCATCAGAGGTTCATTGCGATGAAGACATCATTGCGGTATATAGTCTGTTTTGAAGGCATTGTCAGCGACTGAGGTTCCTAAATTACGGAGAGATGATAGTCTCAGAGGCACGAGACCATGCTCAGGAATGGTAGACAATTTTGTACGCTCCGTCCACCTCACTACACTATATTAGATTAGCACTGGCCCAATATATCTTGTCATATGATGAGGTGGTTTGGATTCGGCCCCACTATAATCCCCCAGCTCGGACTAAATATGTGTACCATCAACTTGCTCAAGGTTCTGCGATTATCAAATCTCTGTTGCTTACAGTTATGAGGTCAAGAACCTGTAATTAATTTTTCTTGGTTTTATTTTTTTTTTTTCTACACTTATTACCCCATGAAATCTGCACTCGGCGTGGCGTGCGCATCTTACTTCATGAAGATCTGGCCTAAATATTCATAGGCCCATACTGCCCCGGCCGCATGCGTCACACTATAGTACTGATACTCCACTCTGCCGGGTGCGTGTGCAATCTGATACCCATGTAAAGAGTTGGAATGTAATTAGGACATCCATTCCAAGAAATTGCAGCTAAAGCAATTGGCAGGGTTCACTTCATGAGGAGAGCAGCCAACTCAAGGTGGCTTTGATACTAAGTAGCCGACAATCTGCTCGCTGCTCTTGTTGCCAATGAAGTGTGCCGGGATGAAGCTGATAAGTTCAAGCATCCAGATTGGCATTCTGAGTGGAGGAGGAGAACCCCCCGAAAAAGATGCACAGAACTGGTACGAGCACACCACAGCCAGTGATCAGGTGCACCCGTACACGACCCAACTCAACGATTCTACGACGTTCAACTCTGGGCCAGGTCTCGTGTTGAAGAAACCAGACCATTCCACCTCCAGCAATTTAGGACAACAAGAACACCGCATGGTTTTACCCAGCACGCACATACACGCATCCCCTATCCCTGTGCAAGGTTAGTATGGGGGGCGCCAATGAAATGAAATGGTTTTGTTCACCCCCACGGCTGACCCGAGCCTTTGGTCTCATTTCAGGAATTCAGTTGCGGCCAACTCCCAGCACCATCCTCATTGGAGCGGGGACAGTCAGCCTCCAGAGGCAAGGTAAGTGCACATGGTTTGGCTCTTGCTATGGAATTTTATGCAGTTTGTGTTTTTGTGCGAATACATGCAGTTATGCATGTACGTGGGGTTGGCTGGCTTTTCCGCCGCTAAGGGGAAGACAACGACTGCCAATGCGCGGATGGCTCTGAAAAAGAAATACGGTAGCAAGTATCAACGGATGTGTTGATTGCTTTTTGGATGCACCCATCACCAGACTGGAATGCCATTCTCATTCTTTCCTCCCATCATTTCAAAATCTTCCTTTTTGCTCTGTTGTGCTATAGGGCACACCGGCCACCTGCAGGTGCCCTCCGTCACTCATCAGGCAGCGGTCATTCTCAACTGCCCGGTCCTGACGTCGCGGTGTACTGAACTGCCCAAGCCACGGACACCGCAATGGGCTTATGGGGTACTTTCAGGCAGGATGTGGGGATGAGACTCGCTTCAGTTAGCTCGCCTTAAACAACAACCCCCCCTCCTTCAACAAAAGACCCGGCCCTCTCGACAAGCTGAACCATCACTATACTCAGATCAGAAACATATAAGGTTCGTCCCACCCCCCTTTTCTACCACCAGTACCACTGCAGCGAATCCCCAACTACAAGTCACCTGCTGTGTCCAAAACCATAGCTGTAACCCCACGAATCACACAACAAGCTTATCTCCCTTAAGCTCCCATCAGTCCTTCTATATCTATACCAATGTCTCCCCATACCAGCTACTCCGTCAGTGATATTCACATCGAGTCTGACGGCATGAGTTGCTTCTATAACTCCGAGGCTCTTTCCGACAGCGGGTCCAGTTGTATCAAGACTGGCTTCTCTTATGGGCCGAACGAATACCCCGAAGGTAACGCTACTGAAAAACGCATTCGACCTCTAGTACCCGGTATCTACGCCCCTACAGTTGCCTTTTTTGATGAGGAGACCGAGGATTTGGACATCGACACAATCAAAAAACATGCCATCCGCCTTGCACAAGCCGGTTTACATGGCTTGGTTACACAAGGCTCAAATGGTGAAGCCGTACACTTGAGTCACACTGAGCGACGAATTGTCACTGCTTCAACACGAGAGGCACTCGACGATTCTGGGTTCCATAATATGCCGATTATCGTTGGCTGTGGTTCGCAGTCAATCCGAGAAACCATCGAGCTTTGCCATGAAGCATTATTATCTGGTGGTGATTATGCAATGATTCTCCCCCCGTCATACTACGGCGCACTCTACACTCCGGACTCTCAACTCGAATTTTTCACCAAGATCGCAGACCAGTCCCCAGTCCCTATCCTCATTTACAACTATCCCGGCGCTGTTAGTGGGATCGATCTTAATTCAGATGTCATCACGAAGCTCGCCAAACACCCAAACATTGTTGGATGCAAGCTTACCTGCGGCAATACAGGTAAGCTAGGAAGGATTGCAGCGAGGGCCCCATCCGGCTTCATGACAATGGGAGGGTCCGCAGATTTCACTCTGCCAGCATTGATCGGAGGTGGCAAGGGTGTTATCGGTGGTCTAGCCAACATTGCGCCAAAAGCCTGCGTCGAAGTCTTCAAACTCTACCAAGCTGGCAAAATTGATGAAGCCGAGAAGATGCAGGCAGTTATTGGGCGTGGCGACTGGGCGGCGATCAAAAGTGGCGTAGTCGGTACCAAAAGCTGTCTGCAGTCCGCTTTCAAATATGGGGGCTACGGCAGAAAACCACTCCCGAGACCAACCCCAGAACAGGCAGCTGCTTACCTCGCTGAGTTTGAGGAATTACTTTTGCTTGAGGAGTTTCTGATGAAAGGTTGTCGACAAGAGCATATCCATACCGACAAGGAAGAAGAGTATCCGGAGCTACTCGAATTGGAGAAGGAGCTCGCTCAGTAAGTAAGCTTGCTTCACTCGCAGTGTGGCCTGTGCTGGTCACCCCCACATTCTCCGTCGATCTGCACTCCGCTCTCCTTCAGTAAAATTCCTTTCTTTTGGAGACATAGGGCCATGGAACCTTAGAACAAAGGATGCCTATTTCTTTCTTTCACTCTACTTTTGTCTGATCTGATATGGGTTTATCGCTATCATGATGTTCTGGAGTATTTGGGTTTCAATCTTGCTTTCATTTTTCCTCCTGTTCTTCTATGGCGGGCTTACACCTGGGTTATCTCCTTGTATTTCCTTAAGTTTGCGTTATTGTGTTTCTGGGACTCTAGTCTCTCAAGGTGTCGCAATATTATCCATACTAGGTGCGGGTGCTACAATGTCATGTCGAGGAGCACGTCCCCTTTATGAACCTCATTCTTGGTAATTCACTTTGGCAAGAGACGAGTCACGCAAATCATCAATGCACGTTTATGTTTTGGGGTTTCCTCTTTATTTATTATACTCCTTTTCATGGGCGATGGCGGTTTGTTACACATATGTTTCTAGTAATACACTCAATAATCTTCGCTCAATCACACAGGATTAATTCATGGGTACGCTCCAATCGATAAACTTTGTGTGACTATATCTGATCAGCAATATGTTTCGCCCGTAAATCGATCTAGATCTAGCGAGTGAGATGTATCCAAGTCTTTAAATTTACATGTCGACTCTTGCACCTTCAATTATGACTTGGTCCAGCTGACACATCAGACGATTCAACTTCACTAGTATACGTACTCCACATTACATCGCGATGCTGCACCTTCTTATATAAAGCATTTATAAAGCCAATCGCAAGTTGGACCCTGTGAGGTAATACTGCATTGGGACTAACTTCATACTGGTCCAATTCAGGCACCATGCACACTTACTTAATCATACATTTGCGGTGCATTGCTTACTCGAAACGGCCCCCACTCACAGCGACATATGCAACTCTCAATCTTGGACTGTCACTCCAGCGTCAACTGCAGTTCACGATCAGCAATAGGAACAAGAGATTAATCCCAGGGTAGCGTGTATGTTGTTTGATAATTCACGCGTGCTGCTGCCATGCCATGCAGGCGCACATTATTTCTCGACTATAGAAGCAATGCAAGGATTGCATACCAAACCTGTGGGGCGTAAAAAAGCAGAAGGTAGGTACTGTAGGTCAGGGTCGTCTGCATTGACGAAGCAAAATGAACCCCCACAGAGTTTTTTTTTTGCCATGGTGTCTGATTTGAGGGAAAAACGCGGGGAAAGGCACAGGGTCGATCACGGTTATGAAAATATGGGGTAATATGCATCTACTAACCTCGATCCATGTACAATAACAACTTGCCAAAAAATGGTTTCTAATCTAAGGTCACTTGAGGAGGAATGCAGAGCAGGGTATGCCGCGCGGCAGGAAAAACCTGCTACCGAAACGATGTGTTGGGAGGACAGGGAGATTGGTGAGAACTTTAATATTAGCATCCATCCCACGGAAGACTCAGGCAAATTATATTAACTATTGGCCACTGAGAGGCGCTCTATATAGCCTAGTCGACAATCCCGCTCGTTTAACTGGTACGCAGAGCTTCCTGGGGTCACGACACTCATTCAACTTGCCTGATCAAAGATCAGCTTCTGCTTTACACCCACCGTTACATAATGTCACCAGACTTGGCAATGAGGGATTTGTTGTAATTGTGGATAAATTGGGTACCTGATATCTTACAGGAATAAGTTCGTCTCCACTAACTTTCTGAGACGGGGTTTAATGATCTACAATACATGTAAGCAGGTCTCAGCGGAAAGGGCTTTATAATGGGGATGGCCAATTGATCTATTCTGCACAAAAGAACCGTTGGACGAGAAACCCAACAGCATGTTGGGGCACTCAAAGTAAGGATTAATATAGACAGATTGCGGGACTACCTTACTTCTCTCACATGGTTAATCTTGGGCCGAGGCAAGTTCAGCTATAGCATATCATGTGCTAGCCTGAATAATCAGCGGGGCACAATTTTCTGGAAAATTGTTTTTTTGGACAGGTTTCAAAGACTTAACCTGCAGCTATCCACGATTACGCTGAGCAACGAAGACTCATACTCTCACTATGTTGTTTACTAATTTGTGCGCTGTCAGGTACCTAGCCCGTAATAGTTTTTATTAGGAAAAAAAAAAAAAAATTAATAAAAAAAAATAAAATAAAAAAAATATAAAGATGAGTGGAATGCATCATATTAGGATAATAAAAATGCTGACTTGTTCATGCTGCGAATGCCCGCAGGCGCCCCCGATGGCAGGACCCTATACCAAAAGAGGTACATCACACATCTCCAATGTTTGCCTATATGTACTGTACTTTTGCGTATGCTCCGCGGAACTCCCCGCCGGAGAAATTTTGCAGGTTGCTTACGGATACTCACATACGATTTACACTGACTGCATGAAGGAATCTCCGATAGTGTCATGTCTGTTTGTGAAGGTTATTTTCTTTTCTCTGGGGTGATTTGATCATAATCCAGATCCAAATTTTTCTTTTGGATGTGTTAGGCCGGCGATAGGTACGTATACATCCACCTCGGCAAGTACGTATGCAATGCAAGTACTGTCAGAATTTCAATTTTCAATTGCAAATGGAAGTTTCCTCGGGCTGGTATGCTATACTGATACTAACTCTGTTCCGCGGGCGCGGAACAACGTTCCAAACGAGGGTTTGGGCTCCTGGCTGATGGTGATCCAGTGTAATGGGTCATGGGGCTGACCGGATCCCGAGGATTGAACTGTTTCGGGTAGGAAAGTGGCAAAAACTTTTATCGGCAGGCTGGAATTGAAATGAGGAGATAATCGCGGGCACAAGCTCAGACCACCATGGTTACTGCCGAAAAACAACGGTAGTTCGTTCTGTTTATGATATCAGCCCCACAGTCCACAGGGGCCACTTAGAGCTCAGCAAAGACCATTATTTCGGTGTCTATTATACCAAAAGGGGCTGCGAAAATCTAACACCACATCGTATGTGCATCACGGACCCCCACAATTGCAGCCACAGAAGCGGAAGCAGAAATGGGGCTTACCTTGACCGGTTTGGGAGGGTTTTCGCGATCACGATTAGTTTCATCGCATATTAGTCCTATGTTTCCGGATCCCATGTTTCCTCGTTTTTGAGTGGGTCAGTTTAGGAAGTGTATAACCTATCATGATCCGTCAATTCGGATAGATCATCGATGTACGACATTACAGTAGGGGCAGTCATTAATTGTGCAGAAGAAAGAAAATGTTGTCACCAATCAGATGGGGCCTTTGATGTCTCCGCTCTCAGGCAACAGCAGTTCGTATGACGTGCCTAACCCCTCCACCAACAGTATGCTGAAAATATCACAAAATGGTACGACGTCTGATTGAAATGATCGGGTCAACAGAAATTCATTTTACGAAGACAATGGGGATGAGTTACCTATCATCTAACCAGACTATCTATCAACTGACCAACGCAATATTGATATGAACTTCCACTACAAACCTAAGCTAAAGGATAGATGGGAATCTGTTTCCAGCTATGTCTAAGTACTAGTTTGTTATCCCTTTACCAATACCTATATACGGTACAGACATTCATCTTGTCAGCTTTTTTTTTCCGAGCCCTCGTTGCAGTACAGTACGCTACATGCGACACGTTACTTTTTTCCACTGGAGAGATCGGTCTTGAAGCCTTAGATCGAGGTTTCAATGATATTAATGTGAACTGATGACGTTGTGAACACAGAACGAGCTGTGACGATATCGTGAGCCATGGCCCAAATGGGGCCATGTTGGATGCGCTGTTGGAAATTTGATGAGAATTCCAACGCGTGGACTTGCTTTCAAGAGGTAAGAAGTAGTGAATTTTCGGGCCTGGGCCCGTGGATGCAGGAACGGTAGCAAGTTGGATCTCCCCTCCCGTGTGTTTGCCGTACATTGGGTGGAGATGAGGATCTTTCGGATGAATGCCTTTTCGTCATATTACAGCGCTGGTGGAGTGGACGATGATATTTTTCTGGAAACTTGTGCAACCTGAAAAAAAAAAAAAAAAAAGGTTTTGATTTGATCCTTCTGACGTCTCAGTAGCGCCCGCCGTTGATCTCTCTCCAAGCGGACAGGCTGTACTATGTACGTCAGGTGACTTGTTCTCAATTGCGCTTTGACTGTCAAAATCACCTGACGGACGAACTTTCCAAAAGCATGGAAATTCTATGTGCTACATATACATTGCATATGCATGTGAATATAAGTCATTCGGCTATGGATGGAAGATATATACGAGATTATCATCCATCAAAGCACGGCCCCAGAGTTCTCTGGTAAAGAAAGAGAAGGTTGAGCATCAGATTACCCCAATTACCCCCACGGGGCTTGAGGGAGGTTTCAATTTTGGTTCCGAATCACCACAGCCACCGTCATTGCGTGGCTATCGTCGGAATATTCTCCAGCGCTCGCGCGGGAGGTGGGGGCACTTATCAACACCCGGTATAGAACGCAACACGAAAAATGTATATGGATCAGATGATCATTCTTTGTCTCTGGTCTGTTTTAGGTGGGATGTTTGAGCATTGACCCTGCGATTGACTAGTCAGAACTGATTGTCGTATGTAGTTCTACTGGAGGCGTATATGTACATGTATATGTGCAAGGCTTATATCTGTGTTTATGTACAGTACATACAACAGTGATATGACCTGAGTGTTATGGTAAGATAGGCCATAAAGGTTGATCGAACTTGTTTTTTGGTTGGTTTTCCTTGGGCTCCTCCAGCATACAACTCCACCATGGAAGTATCTAGGGTTTCTCGAGAGGGTAGGTATACCAGCTCGTTCACCTGAACGGGCCTGGTACTGTAGAAATTGGAACATAGCAACACCCTTCAAATACAGCACCCTGTCTCACAACTAGCTGAGTTGCCTCGCACAAATGTCTGTGCATTTGGTTGGAGAGCTACAAAACTTACCAAGACCTTTTTTGCTTTTGCGATTTTCGTTACTTTTTAGAGGCTCGCACGTGCATTATGAGGCGCGTATGGTGCTTGTGCGCGGACAAGTCTCAGGTTGGTTGGCCTTTCGCTGGTTCATGTTCCAGAGATGGAACAATGTGCGTGGGCTGTGTACGGATCGTGCAAAGAATTCCAGGTTAACTCACTTTCGTGTCTCTTACCCATTGCTTTTCATTAGGCATTTTGCCAGGGACTCCTGCGTGCGCATGCATATGTGTGTGTGCGTATGGTGGTGAGAAACAAGGAGATAACTATACCAGTCTGTGCTAATTTTATATTGTCATTTTGTGCTTATTGGGTACTGTAACTGTGCTGCGGTGGTAAAGCAGCGAGATTACGAGGCCGAGAGGTGATCACATGTTACTTAGTAAGTCGGTGAGAACCTCTTGCAGACATTGCTGCCAGTTCTGATTGCATCGAGCAGCCTACCTCGGGCTTGCAGCGGCACACGGTTTGTGGCCACGGTATACGGGGCGCCCTTGGGAAAGTGAGTGGTATGGATTATGTGGGGGATCCGCGGGCCAGATGGATGCCGGTACTTTACTCGGGGGGGGGGGGGCCACACTCGGGCCCGAGTGGGTAGGTAAAGGAGGAGGAGGGGGAAGGGACAGGTAACTTCATACATACATAGGTGCCAACCAATTGGTATTTTCGGAATATATTATTCTGCTTGCCACTCGGGGAACGTCCCGGTTTTGGCGTGGAGCCGAGTCATTGGAAGGTGCTCTTGCTCAATAAGACCTGCACCGGAGGAGCTCGAGGGTGTTTATGACCTGCTACAGGCATTATGTGTCGGGGAACCTCGTGGAATTGCCGAGATATCCATCCTGGACTTATCAGGCGTTGGCTATAGCGTGGGGGAACCCGCAACAATCTTGGGACATATAGTGATCTGATATCGTTAATTGAGTGGCAAGCGGGATTTGTTTATTGACTGACCGGCACCCACGTTGCGCGCCGACCCGTTTCGGTCGCTTATGGGGTTGTTACACGAGGCGGGGCAGCACGTGATGAGCCGTCAGCGTCGGCGTTAGGGGACGCGTAAAGTGGCTGTGCTTGGCGGCGGAAATCGCGTCTTCCCCACATGATGTCACGAATCTCAACGGTGGCCAACGAGCATTGTACAGCCATTATCAAGGTGAGGCATTCATCGAGGCCCCCACGAGCTGGCATCTAATTCATACTCGCCTTTAGCCAAGCCAATGCCCATCCACCATCTCCCCCCCACCGCCATCTCTTCCCTCACAGCAACCCAAGTCCTCACTCATCCCCCCTCTCTCATTAAAGAGCTTGTAGAAAACAGTATAGACGCCTCTGCAGGGGCTATAGCTGTCGAGCTGACCCCAAACTGCCTTGACGTTCTACAAGTCAAAGATAATGGACATGGGGTCTTGCCAGGAGGTGATAGGGAGTGTATGTGCAGGAGGGGATGGACGAGCAAGGTTTCCCGGTGGGAGGAGGTGGAGCGGTGGGTGGGAAGTGGGGGAACCTTGGGGTTCAGGGGGGAGGCATTGGCGGCGGCAGCGGAGATGGCAGATGGGGGGGTGGAAGTGACAACGAGGGTGGAGGGGGAAAAAGTAGGGTGGGTGGGGATATATGGAAGGGCGGGGCAAATATCAAGGTGGGTTGTATTGTCCTGGGTTGGGTGAGGTGGTGAAGGGATTGGAGCTGATGGGAAGCATTGAGGGGGTAGTCAATCTTCGAAAAGTGTTCCGATAGGCACAACGGTGAAAGTAATGCGGTTCCTGAAGAATCTACCTGTGCGGAGAGAGGTACCTTCCGCCCTTTCTAGGCCCTATCTTACCTAGTATCGGGACCCAGTTAACAATCCTCTGTGATATGTTAAGATAGCAGTAAAATCCGCCACCAAACATCTCCAACAAATTCGCCAAATACTGATCACCTATGCCCTCTCACACTGCAAGATACGGTTCTCACTGAAGGTCCTCCCGGCTGGACCGAAAGCAAAGCCGTCGGCGGATGATAACTGGGTATATTCTCCTAGTAAGACGGTGCAGGAGGCGGTAATGAAGATATTTGGGAAGGAGTTAGCGGGGGGCTGTATTTGGGTCGAGAAATGTGGTGGTACTGTGGGCGCAGGTGAAGATGATGAGGGTATACAGGTTCAGGCCTTCCTAATGAAGGCTGGGATAGGTAGATACAATCTTCTGGTTAATGGAAGTGTTATTGATCTAATAGACTGTGGGGAGTAGATCCCTCCTCAATTCCTAGCAAAGGCAAAACCCCACAGATAACTGGCGGGATGGGTTTCATCTTTGTCGACTCCCGACCTATCTCGTGCTCGCGCCCAGGACCATTCAAGTCCCTCCTATCCCTCTACAAGAATTACATCCGCTCCTCCCTCCTCGCCGCAAATCCCGACAACCCTTCTCCACCAACTATCTCGGATCCATTCATATTCCTAAACGTTCAATGCAAACACCCAGGGATGTATGATCCGAATATCGAACCTGCGAAGGATGATGTGTTGTTTCGGAATTGGGATAGAGATGTTTTGGGGGTCATTGAGGGGATGTTCAGGGAGGTGTATGGGGAGTTGAAAGGAAAAGAGAGGAAAGGAGAGAAGGAGAGGGTAAAAAGACCACAGGGGGTGGACGGAGTGGATTTTAATGTTTTGTTGGCGAAGAAGCCTGTTCTGGCAGCAGCAGCATCGATGGCTGAAGAAGCGGTAGAAAGTGGGGGAGTCGGGAACTCAAAGATAGTAGAAGAGGATACGTATGGGCTTACTGATCCGGGGTTGGGAATTTATCGTGGTGCTACTCCCTCCTTAGAGGGGGACCATAATCGCCAAGCGGCAGGTATCAACAGTGCTGTCCCAACTCTCCCCAACAACCCTCCTACAGCCACAGCACCCCATCAGCAAAAGCAACGCTGTCCAACATGGGGGTTCTTGATGTCGACGAATCTCTCGGATGAGAGTGTGCATCGTACGCCTAGAGGGAGAGGAGGAGGGCTGCATAAATGGATTACATCTGGTGTGACGAGTTTGACTGCATCTGGGCCCGGGGTTGTGGGGAAGAACGTGCAGCACGGTCATGGAGGTAGCTCATTGCCTGTAACTTTTTCGTCACCAGCTCGCGAGAGGAGGGTTGAGCAGACATCCACTATAGGGCATACAAGGGAAGGTACAGGGTTGGGCTTTATGACCGCAACAGAACTCATGGCCGCCTCAGATTATGATGAAGAGGAACATCCTCAGCCTAGAGGAGGGATCGGACGCACAAGGTTCACTCATATCAACCCTACTAGCAATTGCCATCAAAAATTTGCGGGGGTAGATGGGCCTGGAGGAGTGATTGTGAGAAGTAGTGGAAGGAGAGAGAGGGAGGTGCGTAGAGCAAAAGAGGAGGGGAAGTTATGGCCGAATCCGTTGGAGCGGCATCCATTTTCACAGGACGTTGATGAGCAGGATGAGAGTGATGAGAGTGAGGAAGATGGAGAGAATATGAATGGGAGTCTAGCGGGAGAGAGATCGCCGGTGGTGAAGAGGAGGAGAGTGGAAGTGGGGAAGGGCAAGGGGAAGGGGAAGACAAGGGAATCTTATGGTGGTGGTGGGGAGAATGATGATGAGATATCTGAACGGGACGTGCCGTTGGAAACATCATTCACCCAATTCCCACCACTGAAGCAGCAGCAAAAGAGGTCCAGCCCAAGGATGGTAGGGCAGAAGAAGTTTGTTCCTCCACTGCTGAAGCCTCGAGGTGGTGGTGTGACTGGTGTTGTCGGAAATGAGGCGGTTAGAAGTAGTGGTGATGTTAACGATATGATAAATAATAATGCTACACAATCCCCGCCTCAGCAACCCCCCACCCGCTCCCCTCACAGGAACAGGCAAAGAACAGCTACTGCCGCACTAGGGATGGCAGTCGATACAGTTTTTAATAATCTCACGCGGGGAAGTGCTCTACCCAGCCATACCACTCCTGAAGGAGAACCCGAACAGGCCCAACCTAAACGCACGAGAACAGAAGCGAGAACAAGGCATCGCTACTTGCTCCCTCTGGAACGCGTAGCTCCGGAGGAGAGGTTGCATAATACATCTATCACTGTACATTTCCCATCGGGGGTGGATGCGGTGGAGAGGGTGGCACGGGAAGTGGGGAGGTTGAATTTGGGAGAGTATACGGCAGATCCGAGGAGGTCGGGGATATGTGTAAGGAGGGAGTTGAGGGGGGACTGGGTTGGGAAGGTGGTAGGAGAGTGGTTGAGGGGGAAGATTGAGGAAGAGGGGAGGGATGGGCAGAGGGAGTTAGTCGAGGGGGTGAAGTGGGAAGAACAGGAGGGGGGTGGGGAGGGAGAGGAAGAGGTGCAGAAGTTGGTGGCGATTTGGGTGTGAGGAGAGCGGATGCTGAGTTGATTGAACACACTTGGTGGTTTGCACTTAGGGGCTATTCATATATCTAACAGATACCTACGGCTTGGAATGGTTTATCTTATCGGGGATTTGAGTTTGTGTGTGTATGTATGTACATATATTAGGCAAGTTGGTTGCTCAAGAGAGACCTTCCTGTATTTTTAGGATAAATTGTAGCATTGACTACCCAGAAAACCGAGTGTTTAAGAAATTATGTTCTTAATTCGTCATAAAGGTTCGTTATTCTACTAAGTTCCCTCTCTCCACCCTTCCCTTAAAACCTATGCAATCATATCCACTGTTACTTCCCCCTGCTCCAGGGGATTTAGGTTGCCGCCGAACACTAAAACCAAAAAAAATAAGGTCAAAGGTTTTCAATGCCACGGGGACTGGGGTATAATTCCTACAATACCACAGCGACACTCCGGTGCCACGTAGTAATACCAAAAGCGCGAGTGGGATAGAGCACAGGTGATATAGAGGTAGCTTAAAGAACTGTTGAACTTTACCAGACACTATGGTGCGAAATCACAATACGGCTGGATTACAGAACCTCTTACCGCTCGAGTCATATTTGAGCACAAAGAAAATACATGTGCAGGCGGCTTTGAGCAGATAAACAGGCATCAAAATCAGTGTATTAAATCCTCAACATGCCTACCTATATTGCACCTTTGAAACCCGTTCAACTGCCTGCTACCTAGGTACCAGCATTGGGATTCCACTATACCAACTTACGCACATTGTCGGACTCCTGATAACTAAGTTCTATTTTTGTCTCTTTATTTGATGCTTAATCACTTATCCTATTCATGTTGTTTAGTAACTTGCGCTCTATCCCTTTGTTCTTTGTTTTATAAAGTAAACTTGCTATCTATTTGGTATTTACGTATTATAGAACCGTTGTTAGAAAATTGAAAACCTTTGACCAAAATAATAAAGTAGGTACCTACCCTCCCACTCTTCTCATTTCCCCCTCCTCAAACTTGTAAACAAAAGAATTTCCGTGTACCCCCCTTCTAACTCCCCCTTCTTCACTACTACGATAGTTCATTTCCCCCCAGTTCAACTCCCGTCTAACAATGCCAGTAACACCTCCCACAAAAAAATACTAAAATAAAAAAAAAATAAAAAATTCAGACTATCAAATGCAGACCCAAGCTGCCCTCATTTTTTCATGATTCAAAGCCCTGATATGTGCATGAAGTTTATTCCCGGACTTAAAGACTATCCCACATTCTTTGCATCTGAAATTCACGAGCTACTACAACGACTGAGTGCTTTTCACTTGATTATACTTGAACATTCCGGGCACCTGGATTGGGCCCTTTTTTAAGGTGCCGGAGATGTTCCTTTAGGTTTTCAGACCTCGAAAATCTCCTCCTGCAAATTGTCATGTCACATATATAAGGCTTTTCCCCAATATGGATCTTTTCGTGCTCCATAACTCCCAGAACTTCATATAGTAAGAAACCAGACCTAACATACGCATGAACCTCCATTACTGGTCCTTAGGTAGAGCTTTGGTAAGGGTATCGACGACAAAGTCTCGAGTAGGTTATATACGAGACATCAATAGTCCCTTGTTTTACCATCTCTATAATAAACCTCTGCCTACCATGTATATGCTTCGTTTTTCTGTGGTATTTTGGGTTGCGTGCTAAGGCATTCGCTCCTTGGTTATCTCCGAACTATTTTGCGGGATAGGGGTTTCCTTTTCGATTCAAATGTGATAATAGAGTAAGCACGAGTACCCAGCATCAGATAGATTAGGCTTCCAATTTGCAGCTTGGTATTGTCTCTTTCCAGCATTATCCAAAAAGAGATCATCCTGCTTCACAGTCCAGTCTTCGTTTGGATCTATCGGGGTTTGAGTGCCCGATCCTTCAGTTTACTCGGTCTCTTTCCAACTTCAATCCCACAAACCTAGTCTTTTCAATACAAATACCAATTCCAATAGCTTCTGTACACCCATCCCTTGTCCCAAACAACTGCATATCATTGACATGAACAATCAACATAACTTCTCCTCTAAGTATCCACACCCCGTAATCAGAAGGTATCCCTTTCCTTCCAAAATAGCATCAAGTTTCTTATAAAAGCATCTGGAAGACTGCTTTAATCCATAAAGGCTTTTGCACAGGAGCCATGCTACCTTCACTGGCATGACATTCACAATATCAGACTCTGTAAACTCCCTTACAGAACCATCTGTATCAACATATTCATCTCCAGCTTGAGGACATAGACCCTCCGGTATCTTCATATACACCGTCTCATCTAATTCTCCATAGAAGAAAGCCGTAACTATATCAGCCTGTTCTCATTCCAGATCTTCCAGAGCAACTATGAGCAAAACACGCAAAGAAACAAACTTAGCTCCGGAGCAAAAGTCTCCTTCAATCAATTCCTTCGCGCTGCTTGTGACCGCTCCTCGCCTTGTACCTATCAACAGAGCCATCCAATTTCATTTTAATATTGAAAATCTCCTGGTGGGTTTTTGAGACATTTCTAGTGACAGAGAGCACTAATACTAATTCTACTTAAATCCGAGGGTGCTGCAGGTGGCATATCAAAGATTCTGCTGTCCAGAAACTCATCAGAATCTAATGTTTCTTCCATCTGCCATGGCCACAGCTGAAAATCTGGCAATCCACTACGGTATACATGGTTTGTATATTTGTGGGGGTGGGGGGGGGGGGGGGGTGAGGCTGCAGATCAACAAGTCGGATCCCAGATTGGGGCCTTTACCCGTATGTGTTGATGTCCTATGGTATCAGATTCTTCATGATGGAGGGGCAGAAATCATGTATTAACTATACTTGAAACTGAACGTTGATATTGAAACACTGAGGTTACATCCTTAGAAGTCATAGGATCAGATAATTTAGATCGCAGGAAGGGTAAGACGCATGTGGCGATGGGGCGCCCTGCAGGTGTAAATATCGAAAAGATTCCGTGTTCTAAGCAAGCAACAGGTTCACGATATTGGTATTAATTGAGCGCCCCAACCATTTCTGAAGACCATTACAGTGGAATGGTATATCCATTTTATTGATGCCGGCACTCAAGTTCCCCATGGCGTACTTGGCGAGTGCTGGCTCAATGAGCTCTCCTAGGAAAGTGCTGGTATGTAGCCCGCATAAATGTTGTGGTCCTCTGGATGGGAAACTATATATGGCATGGTAAACACTGCTTCGTTTGGTGGGTTATCGGAGTAGATTGAATCTCCGGGAGGAGGGGGGAACTCGTGGTATATGGAAGTAAGAAATCTGCTTGTAATTGACAGTTGTGGGTATCCATATTCCTAGAGAAAAGTAGTCTTCGATGGAAGGTATTATTGGTGTTTATTGTTGAATGTATGATTTGAGATTAAAAAGAGTCCTCGAGTGGTACCGGTGTAAATTGACATGCCACCAAAGCTCACTTCCCACACCACTCCTCATCTTGCCACCCCGCCACTATCGTTATCCTGCAGTCCGTCATGGAACTCATATAAGGAAACATTACATAGGTTCCCAGAAGTATAAATAGAGCTGGGAGCCCTATTAGATAGATAGTAAGCTCCAGTACTCGATGACCGGTGCATATTTCTTAAAGTAATTTCACTGGTGACTCCAACATTTGCCCGGCCTGTCGGTTCTTCGAAGGTAGGTGAAGGTTGCAATTGGTACTGTACGGCCAACCAGACTAACTTTCCAGTCGTGAACGGAAAAAGTTGAGGGGACGAGATCTCGCTATTAACTGTGACTTCCTTGGCGTGCCACACTGCAACTCGCCATTTTACCGCTTGATTGCCCCATACCTCACCGACCACACCGTTATCCTCTCCTCTCGTCCCCACCATGCTCAGTGTTTCAAAGGGTGCCACTGTCTTCTCCACACGCAGCTCCCCCGCTTTCATCTCAGAATGGAAGCTCTTCCGCCCATGTCGAATCGAAATGCCGATGCATGGCGTGCAAGGGCTGGCCGTGTTCTTTGACGCCCCAGGATCTTATCCGCAGAGTTGAGAATCTTGTCTCTGCCGGCTATCGCCACGCGTCAGTATACCCCTCACCCCTCGCCCTCCTCCCCGCAGTTCCTCCCCGCTGTTCCTGAGCTAACTGGCTAGGTATGACATCACCGGACCCTGCCAAGAACCAAAAGCGCGAGGGGATCGAAGCTCCTCTTATCCTTATCGTCTCTAAATTTAGCATCTCAGAGCAGTGAGGCGGCTAGAGTTGTATATTTCGTGCGCATCAGTTCACGACTCTCACGACTGGCTCCGGCAGTTGCTAAGCGCTCTTCGAACCGCTTGCTAGAATCGATAATAGCTGCAGCACATCGTCTGCAGGGACTTTATTGCATGCAATCTCATATCTTCACCGCAATTGAGGGTTGTCATTTGAATAGAACTCATAAGGTATTGCGGATACGTAAACAGCTCCGCAGCAGCGCAACAAGCATGCTTTGGTTCTCGTGAGCCTGCGTTGTGTTGAAGTGCAGCTACATCACTGGCTGTCACGGCATTCAGCTAAATCGATACTTAAGGCGTCCCGAGGCTAGGGAGAAAGTCTTCATTGAAATCCATGAGGACGGCGAGGTTATCATGGGAATACGGTTTGCTAATGGAAAACCAGGAAGGAGCGGGTCTACCTTCAAAATTAAACGTTTTGCTCAAGTAATAGTCTTGCCTCAGGCAATTGCTGCTAAGCCGCATTGGACCGAACCTTCAAGATGCATGGGCGTTTGGGCATCGGGAAGGTGCGGAATAAATTGGAAATAGTGCGACGTGATTGGCTAGATCGGACGTCTGGGCAGAATGCTTATCTTTAGGTGAGCGCTTTACTCCGAACCGTTATCAACATCTTTCTTGCTTTTTTGTTGTCGCGTGCACCACCTCAGCCTCTTTTGATCCTCATGCTCGGCGGATGACTTTCTATACGAGGTTCAGGCGTCAATCACTGCATTATTGACTCCCTTCGTCATTCCAGATCCGAGTATCTGCAAGACACAAAAGAGTGCGTCGAGTTGTTAACTGATACCGTGCATCTTATACAGCGGTTATACTCTATCTCATCTTTACCTGCAACCTGGCCCTGGCTTTTTTCGTTCATGGTTCCCTGAATCTGAATCTGTATGACATGCCCGACTTATTAAACATTGATAGATAGGTACTTCGCCTCGGGAACTTCCCAAGCGGTCATCTATGAAATTCGATGGTATGGAATAGTTACCCATTACTGGTAATGTAGGTAGTCTCTTCCCGGGGATGAATGGCCGAATCCCTGAAAACGCGAATCGCAAGTACTGTACCATATAAATACAAAGTGTCTCTGTATATCAACTTTATTCTCTACCCCCACATCTCTCATATCAACATTCGATCGGACACCATCATACATATTCCATTAGAGGACAGATATCTTCTGACTGTTTACTTTTTGTGGTTAGTGATTACTCCTCCGACCTCAGATCACCACCTACCCGGCACTTCTGCACTCAGCTTTTCACCCGCTCACTCACCTGCATATCCATACATATCACAACACCCCCACACCAACAGTATTCGTGGATCAAGATCTGAACTTCGTTGATAGTTGAATAGTTATTGTGCTTATTACTCTCTATTTGCATTTTTATTTGGGAAGAGAAAACCCCACGGCGCACGACTCCAATATACCAGGGTTCATTACTGAGATTTTTGGGAAACGCCAAATTTGGATGCTAACTATTCTCAAACGTGATAATTGTCTTGGAAGTCACTGTTATCTGGGCATTGCGAAGATAGTTCATTCATATTTTGCAACCTGTTCATATCTGTCGTTGGTTGCCTGTACTTGCACTTTTCCATCGCTGTTCCAGACTGCACGAGATACTGAGGTGCGTTCGGGGTCTATTCGCTGAAACGCAGTTTATCCGATCGAGATCACCGATATTTGGTTGGGATTTTTTGACAGTTTTCAACTTCGTCACCATATTCTGTCTAGGATAAAATCAGGTACTGAATCGGGAGCAGAGATTAGAAGAGACAGTTTGGAATTCTCACATAGCATAGACTGACAATTGACATCTGGAGCGTCAATACCGGGAACCGAAGGCAGAGAAGTAACGGCGACTTAATTTAACCCGGGAAAAGCAAAACCAATCAGGTATTCCGAGACGTAAAAAGTTGCATTGCTCTTACTCTTGTCTTGTGCTGGGTTAGATGCGCACAACTGTGACACCACCGCAGTATCTCGCTTCGTCCTACCCGCTGCACATTTCCCAGGATAACAGCTTAATCCGTGTCTGTCAGGGTCCGATAACGTTTTTGACGGAAAGGTCGATGATATTATAAGAAGGAGGCCCAAGATTCTGTCCAAATTACAGGCAAATCTACGAGAATTGGATCAATCGATCGAGCTCCACGAGGACATTGAGATTCAGAATAGACGGAGAACTTCCTTAAATTTTGGAGTAAAGAATCAATACCTAATTCCACAATATGAGAAAAACAGCAGAGAGCCAGAACACCACCCCACAGCCATTGTCTAATGACTCTACCGGGCAACGCAATTCAGCAGATGCCCCCAATATTAATACCCCCACGATGCCCAGAATTGGAAACACAAGCACTGGCCACAAAAATCAGATACCATCTCTTCAAAACGGGCCTTTAAGCAGCAGTACATCCAGTCCACCAAAAGCGGACCAATCAAAAGATTCCACAAGTTCGATTAAGGACCAAGTCAGTAATCCCTCTGGCAACAGCTGTGATAACACTATCATCCCGATAACAAACACCCGAAGTAGAAGAGACCGACCCTGTGACGCTTGCCGCCGGCGGAAGAGCCGCTGTGTTCTCAATGAGGGGACAAGTGTATGTGTCTTGTGTCGTTTTCATAACCAAGAATGCACATTTGTTCAATCACCACAGCCACGAAGGAGGCGAGCTCCCGTGGACAGCGCTGGCGCAGATAACAAGAAAGACCGCGAGAGGGATAATCGGGAGAGGGATGGAGGCGGTCGGAAAGACAGAGAGCGGGGGTCGTCATACTCCAAAAAAAGGTTCGAGATATTTTAATTCGCCTTCTCGATTCAATCCCCATTTTATTTTCTTGAGAAAAGGTGGGGTATCGGTTCTGGTCGTACAGCTTGATCAGTGTCGTGCGACGTATATCGGCAGACAACAATGTCCAAGCCTATTCTATAAGTGGGTGATGCATTATCGTGCAGCGATATATATGTCGAACGAAGATAATGCACGGGAAGCCACTCATATATAGAGCGGACCAGTTTGAAGACTGGTGGACACCAGGTACCATTGTTCCCACACCATTGGACCCTGGTGAGAGGCAACCAAGCGATAGTAGAAAAAAAGGAAAATCGATATGGTCAATGTTGTCATATCTCTATTAATGTGCAGAGAGGCTGATTCTAAGTGGATGCATCGTCCCTGAGCATGCGATTAGATCGAGCGAATCCCAGACCTCGAGCTTCTACCGCGCCAACAGCCGTAAACGTGCCTCCCGCCCGAGTACACCCCCACTCCCCCACTCCCTCCCTTCCAGCAACAATCAGACAACACCCGGCAATCCGATTGATACCGAAGGATCATCGCCAACACCTCTCGGTCTCCAGCCTGACCGATATGCTATATACCTAGGTCCGACGTCCGAATATGAAACAATCCTCATCGACTTGGGAACCGTGGGTTCCAGTGACGAAGTGCTCTCTCTCCATCATACCCCGAACGCCGTCTTCCGAAGAGCCACTCAAAACGACACCTTCCTGGTTCTACTGGACAATAACATGTCTCCCGACCAGGACACAGGTCAAAATAACACGGAATTTGACCAGGAACTCCAGGATGTGGATGCAGTGGAAGCTATTGTCGCCCCACATGGGCAGGCTTTGATCAACCTTTATTTCAGAGTCGTACATCCATCATTCCCGATCCTCCACAAAAAGTTGTTCCTGGAAAAGTATCAACGGTCACACCAGGAGTTTGCCCCTTGCCTACTCTCCGCAGTCTACCTCATAGCTCTCAATTGGCTGAAATATGACCCCGAACTCTCTAGAACCCCACATCCCCACCCAGATATAGACAAATTGGAGAGGCTGGCGAACCGTTGCATGAGTGACGTGATATCCCATCCAAAGCTTTCGACAATCCAGGCGGGATTGCTTATGCTCCAAAGATTGGGGCCGGCAGCTTCAAGTAGATCGTGGGCGTTAACTGCCCAGCTCGTTGCAGTTGGACAAGAATTGGGTCTTCACCTGGACTGTATGGAGTGGCGTATTCCCGGTTGGGAGAAGGGGTTACGGAAACGACTTGCCTGGGCATTATTCATGCAGGATAAGTGGGGTGCTCTAACCCATGGCCGCCCTTCCCATATAACAAGCGTGAACTGGGCTGTGCGGCAAATTGCTCCCGAGGACTTCCCAGAAATCCCGAGAGATGATGAGAATGAAGATGAGGTAGTAGAGCTCGAGAATGGCAAGCTGTTGTTTATGGAGATGATTAAGTTGACCCAGATCACTGGTGAGATCTTGGACGGGTTCTTCACAGTGGAAGCTAGCAGAACCCTAGAAGGGAAGATCAACCGCGTCTTGGAGAGGGCAAAGCCCATGCAGATCAAGTTGAAAGAATGGTACGCTAGGCTTCCTGATGTTTTGAGAATGGATAGTGCTTCAAGGGTGAGAAGGCTAAGTTCTAATGGTGAGTACAATCGCATTTCTTTTCAATGCCTTGAGATCCACGTCGATGTCCTGGCTGTGATTCATTGATGTCAAAACGTTGCCTCATTGTCAGTTAACATAGCGTATTTACTTTTTCTCCATACATGTCCTTGCTTTGTTGCAGTGCAGGGTGTTCCCAGAACCAAGCTGGTGAACTAGCGCATGCATTTATTCATGGAGCGGTTGGTGCCTGCATGCACGGTCTATCATTTCATGTCATTATCAATTTCTTTTGAAGGTAGTAACTAATAGAAACGTATTTTTGGGGGCAACAGGATACCTGCATCTTGCATACTTCGCTACCGAGATAACTCTTCACAGGCAGATACTACGTACACTGTCACCCCCACTCACATCTCCCCACTCCGTAACTATGCCCGACCCATATCTCCTCCATATATGCCGCTCGGCAGCCAAAACCCGTCTTATCTCTGCCATGGACTTTGTCAACCGTCTTAAGCCGGAACATCTACAGTCGTTTTGGTATTTTGCCTCTAAGGTAAATTTTGCCTTGATCGGGACTTTTGGCTCTCTCCTATGGGCAACAAGTCCGAATGTCCAGGAGGCGGAGTTTTACAAGGCAAGATTGGCCGAGTATAGGTGGACTTTGGGTGTCAGTGCAAAGGGTGCCGATTTCATGGAGTTTGCGGTTGGTGTATTGGACATTGGTATAGGCCGAGTCCAGCAAGATCAATGGAGAGAGCGGTACTTCAGGAATAATCCTGATCAAGCCAGTTCTGCAAATGGTGACTCTGGAGCTGAGAATGCCAGCTTGGGCATGGTTGGCCTTGGCATGGGGGCGGGACTCAGTTCAGGAGAGACGGGGATTGCCGGTACCGGCAGCATTAGTACCGGCTCAGGCATCACCTCCCCTGCCACCATACCCCCTCCATATATTCCTCCGCCACTTCCTCATATGTCTCCCCCTGTGACCGGGGATGAAATGGATCAAGATGATGACGATGACGATGACGATGATGAAGATCGACATTCGTTCGAGAATGCTTCTGGATTCCGCGCTGGTCATGGCTCGGACCATGATATGGATATGGGTTTCATGGGAGACTCCAAATTTGGTCGCTACAACGACGAGCGTGGCGCAGATGGCGCAGATGATGGGGACTCCGAAGGCAGTGGTTCTTCATATCCTCATCCACCCCAACCTCTCTCCTCCGGATATAACTCACACCACACATACCAGCATCACTACCATCAATATGGCCATGGTACAGGATGGCAAGACTCTGGTCAAGGTGCTGGGGCCATGGGCTCCAGCACCTAGTACTTGGAGTTCCTTTGTGGAGGAGGGGACGAGGCGAGGTGTGATTTGAGGCAAACGTCAACGGGGACCCGGGAGCGAGTATGATGTTTTTGAATGACCTGGAATGTGTATATTGACAGCCACCACTGCGTCCTGAGCCAGTGAAGCCAACTAGCCAGCAGCACATAACCGGCACTTTCTTTGTTTCAGAATGGTATAGCGTCGATGTTGATTGTTGAGTTCAATGTCGACGATTAGTTGGTTAGTTCGGTACGTTGTTTAGAGGGGCCGGAGTTGCATGAGAGTAGGCACACAACACCACACACAATCCGGCAGCATTAAAGATTATAGGGGGGGCCGGGCTGTAGGAGTCTGATCTCTTCAACAAAATCAGCCCTTTAGTTGCATATGAGGGGGCGAGGGGGCCGGGGCGTTCTTTGTGGGATGCAATCTCAACAGACCATAAGGCGCCTCAGTTGATTTTAACGTTGGGTGTTATGAATTCATGTCTTTCCTCTGGTCAACTCTTTTTTTTGATATTTCGTTTCTCGGAGAGCGGCGATCAAATGAATAACGTTTATGATGGTGACGAGGTTTATGAAAAGTGGGCCCAGCCGTTCTGCTCCTTAGACGGCTGAAGCCATTTGCTCTGTCTCCTTCAGACGTTTAACGAATTTCGTTTGTTTACTGCGATTTGATTTTGCTTGAATTACTGCTTTGAGCTATTGCATTGTGATTTGTTTATGCGTCGTTGGGGTCATCTGGGGTGGCGCTAGGGCAGCGTTTTTCGTTGTCGCTGAGTCGTTCGTCGATCGTTGCGGCGATGATATACACTCGATGAGTTATCTCTCAATGCTATGGACAGACTGGCTCATCGATTTGTTCGATGTCGGGTTCGTTTGTCCTCACTCCCCGTTTTATAGCCCATAACTGAATATATATCTTTTGGTTCGTTGCTAGTAGCCTGTGGTGCTCTAGATTCCTAAACGTAAAAAGGTACTCAAGTGCATCCGCCTGACGTTGATCAGATCCTGGAGACTGTCTTATTCAACGAAAAAGATCCCCCGGCCTAGCTAAAGCAGACGCCACGTCCTAATTAACGTAACGGTACTGCCATATCCTTTCAAAGGGCACATTCCATCACATTCCTACGTAGCGAGCTACCGACAGGAACTACAGGATTACGGGCAGACACACACAGAAACTATGTCATAAACGTTATAGACGGAGAGCTGATCACCATTTCGGCCCTGGCACCGTACGCACATAGACCGTGGGGAGCAGAGCAACGCTGGGCGATTGAGTGAGTTTAGCTATGCTTTGGTTGTACATGTTGACTCGCACATACATATGTTGAGGTTCCAGCCCATCACGGGGAATTCTGTTACCTAATACAGCCGGTTCCCGGCAGCAGCCTTAGTCGACTCGTGGAGGCGGGATACGAAACGAGTTTGAAGCATTGGTTGCAAAATTCTGTACGTGGGATACGATATGTCAATTGTTCAATTCTGATCTAGTGAAGAGGAGCGCCGCAGGGCTCTGGTTCCTCTAGATCTAGATAGAAGCTCGTTCACAGGCTCAGCCGCGCAACTGTGGAGTTGAAAGTTGGGCCCTATGAAAGAGATAGGGTCTAAGTTTGAGGTCAGTCATTAATACCAGGAATTTCCCAAAGTCAGTAATTGAGCTGCAATTTTATATTTTTTTTTCGTCTTTAAAGGTTGGAATGTAAGACATGGAGGCTCAAAGAAACCAACCAGGTACATGTACGGCTACATTGTTACTTTTTGATGACAGCTACGTCAACATCACATCATACGAGTCCAACTCAAGATCTGTACTAGCCTCGGAGAGCAAAAAGAATCTGGAGCTTCAGTAATATTCTACACAAGGAATCAGTCACAATAGCGAAGGCAGCAGCCTCACACGAGGCATCTAGCTGTACGGGGTCCGCACTATGGTGTGGCAAAAGCCTTGTCATGTCGGGTAGCTAACGGCGGTTGTCTCCCACGAATAGCCGGAAGTATCCAATCGCTCACAGGATTCAATTCTTAAACCCTGCAGTACAGCCGTGGGATGTGCTTCCTTTCACTCAGGTGCATCCCGAGGAGATGCTTTGAAGAAAATCCCATGTTGAGCTACCGCTGGTCGGAGAAGGTGTTTACGTGATACATACCCCAGCTCAGTTATTGTTTGTCCACCTTTCAATGTGCGCACTCACTGGTGTGAATTTATTTACCAGTCAAGCATAATCGAAAAAACAATCAATGTTTGCTTGCTATTTCGTTACCGCCCCACGCTTACGACCGGATTGCAATATATCAAGGATATTTTCTGTTGTGGAAGGTAGCGAACGGCCGGTTGGAGATGCTTTGTTATATATCGCGTACAGTAAGTTGCAGGATAACTAAATAGGGTACCAACAAACTAGGGTCGGGCAATCAAAATTTTTTAAATTTGCGCTAGTTTTGCCTTGCCAAGGCGCTTCATAATTGACATTAGCTTAATAACGATTGACTACCTACCCCTAGTGTTTAACCCGTTCTAACCACGCCTTTATTCTGCAGAGTTTTCTTTAGTTTATTGAATCCAAATTAAATTGGGAATGTCGAAGTCCCAAAAAAAGAAACTAAACGAAAGAAATTATTCTAGGAATGCAAATAGATAATATTTCCCGCACCTACAACCTTAAAAGGCCTAGCACGGTGCAGTACTTGTTCGGTTCCAAACAATTGCACAATAGATCTGGGGATTAGCGTACCATAGTTTGATGCCGTAGTGGATGTGCTGAATCTTTTGCCTGTTTAGGTTGACGGCGCATTTATCTATGGCCATATTATACGTTAGTATATATAGATCTCGATTATTCCCCGGGCCCACACCAATACCTCGAGAAGCAGGGTGAGGGCACTACTCTTAAGAGTACATATGTATGTATGTGTTGCGCAATATTAATGTAGGTACATGCAAATGCAAAGCAGGTCGAGTTTGTTTCTGTGGACATGAACGCCTAGACCTAGATGCATGCCCGGGTTCAGAGTATTGGTTAATATTTACGTGTCATAAAACTTACTTCCGGCCCGCGGAATAAGGTATGTTTTAACTGCCATAAGTATGTCTTATAAGTAGTAGCTAGGATTACTAGAAGGAAGCTTCAGGCCAAATATGCGCTCTACCGCACGTCTTTAAGAATACGAGGTCGAGGAATCTGTTTTACAAAACAGTAGTTAATAGTTGCAAACTTGACACATGCACAACAAGTTCTGTAGCCCTTTTCACACGCTATGGATGAGTAAAGAAATAGTGAGGTTAGTTTCCACTAGCTGTGGAGAAGTTCTTGTTACGTTGCTATGAACTGATAATGATCTCAGTGGGTTTACGTGTAATTGCACGTGGATTGTCTTGCAGTTGAATTCATTGCCCGGATTTCATTGGTTAGATTTCTTTTGAACTCTAACTCCCTGCAATTGGTTGAACACGGTAGCATTGCGTTGTTTACTTGTATACCTGTCATTTGTTGACCCTAACGAGAAGTGCTGACGTTGTCATTTCAGGGATCGGTACTGTACTCCCGCTTCCATTCCTCCATGATCTTCAGTCGTTGCCTTACTTATTTATATATTGACAGGTACCTTAACGTGACATCTTATTGGATCAGCCGGCCAAATGCACTTGCACTTGACCTTAATTAGTGTTTATTACTCTAGCCCCAAGATCTTTCCCCACGGAAAGGCCACGTATAGAGAGGTCCATGTTTACAGAATGAAGGCGAGGTTATCTTTGGGGAGATATGCTATCGGTATATTTCTTTGGGGAAGAAGTCGTTACGTCTCGAAGGTTCAAGGGAGATACATGCTTATCTCCTTAGACTCGAGATCCTTATAGAGCACCCACGTTGACATTGGATGTAGAGGCAATTGCAGTCATTTTATTTATAAGAGTCTATGTGGAGTCATCGCTAAAATCTGCCGGAGGCTTATTATGTGCATTAGGCTTTTAGCAGTGATCTTGATCTTTATCGGATATAGGGAGATCAGAGACCTGGACACGCACTTCGACCTGTATCGCACCGATAGCTGGCATCAATTGTACTTACCTTAGATCGACGTGGTATATTTACACTGCGTGTATTAGAAGTCTATCAAGTTTCAAGGTTCAGGAGATATCTGTTTTTCAAAGGATATGTTATCGCTGTGAGCTCGTAGGCTCATCGGCTGAGGGAATCCGGAAAAACGCTCACTGCGATTTGAAACTAAGGTTTGGCAGTCTGAGAATATACTCCCGCATTGGCTTTGTTTCTATCAACTTGCCATTGGGAGCGCTCTTTATATTTGCGGGGAAAGCATGGATTCAGTAGGAGATCACACGACTCTCCAACCTACAAAATCAACCAATTAGTTGGCGACGAGTATTGGAGATAGGCAAGTCGACTACATACATATATTATTGTATGTTATAATTATCATTTCACCACGATCAGATTTTTCGATTCTCTGCGAGTTTATTATTACTGTTTTTTTTGCAGATTAGAGTAGATAAGTTGGCGTTATGGTTCTCGGTCCCTTATGGACAGAAGCTCGTGCGAGCCAATTGCTTACCTCTATATATACCGATGGGATAACTGTAACACCTTCCCGTGGCACGTACAGTGGTATGCTTGAGATGAAACAACAAGCGCATTGATCTACAACCAGATACTAGTGTGGGGGTTCTGAAGAGGAGGAGATTCGTCTATCAAGTTCGGTGGTGCGTGGGGGGTCCAACAGGTGGACATTAAGCTCAATTTCCTCTTGGCCCAGCTCACCCTTCACTCTATCGATTCCTTTAACCTATTCATGTTTTGCAATGAAGAAAATCTAATGAGAGATTCTTAGTCTGGGTTTTGTTACTAGAGTGGAAGCCAGTATCATTCAAGTTTAAATTGCATTGTTTCGATATAGGTAGTGTTCATAGGTCTTTTTTTTCAAGAAAAAGACTAGGGAGGCGCCAAGGTTTCAGGGTAATATATAAAATAATTCTTGAAAATCTGAGATTCAACGTTTCACACATGGCGGCCCATGATTCGTGAGATTCTCCCGTGATATACAAAAAGAGTTTAGCTGTTGGCGAGCCACCCCTTGGCTCCCATAGGTAGGATTGCGCGCGATTGAAGGTCAGGGGATCGCAGGATTATAATAAAGTTGTAGGTACAGTAGTAGGAATCTAATAGATGTATGCTCACAATACGTGTCTCAAAGATCTCAATTTCTGTAGGGGGGTATTTGTAAGAAGCGTGCTCAACAGCGGGGACCCGTCGATGCCCGAAAATTACAGCAAACCAGGGAAGTTATAGCTGTACAAACCAGGAGTCATTTCTCCATGCGAATGTTGCCAGACCGGAACAAAATTGCCAGATGGGGACTCACTCAGTTTAGGCACGCGCAACTGTAGTGAAAGTAATGTGAAGGGTGTGGTATAGTATGAAGCCTGCAGTACACTACTTGTAAACCAGCCCATCGGCTTAAGAAGTGAAATATATATAATTTTTTCTATTTTCTGAACTGAATCAGCTTTGCTGTAAGGGTGGCCGTGTCCTGCGAGATCTAGATATCGATGGCTCAGAGCTGTTGTATCTCTGGTCCGCTTCCTTTATATTTCTTCCTCTACGAACACGGGACTGGGGACCAGCTCTGCGCTAGATTTAAACCAAACCAGTAAGTCCTACTCCGGATTAGTATGAACCAAACCTGCTACCTGTGTCTCGTACCCCCGTGGCAAAATCCTCGTGGCTGCATCTGTGTTGCATCGGGAAGCTGCTTATTCAGCGACTTCACCATAGAGGGCATATTCACGTTATGTTAGGTAGGCTTGGAAGTTACACACACTTTCCTAGCTATGTACAGTTACCCTAGAGCCTATTAATTCATTCCCATCCCCTGACTTAAGGGAATTGCAAAGCTGTTAAGGGAGGAGGGAGCGTGGAGGGCTGCTGTGGCTAGGAACTTTTTTTGTTTCATTTTGTACTAGATGCAGCAAAGATTATGTTAGGCCTGGGGTTTTAAAGTAGATAGTTACACTGTGACCACGGCGAATACGGCTGCTAGCTGTTGAAGACAAGAAGTGAGAAGATTATATGTTCGGTAGCTTGTGTTATTCTTGGGAGTTGAGAAAGTCTAGTAACTGCCTTCCCATAGGGAATTTTTAGGTCAAATTTCGTTAGGATTTCTTTTTTTAATCGTAAAGTACGCTGTAAAAGGTGGGATCAATTCATTACCCTGAACTGTCTTGGCGTTGGGGTCAACGGTTAACATAATTCCCCCAACACACAGGGTCTTATCATCCAACAACAGATATTGATGCCTTCCCTGAATAGCCATACCCCTGTGGCCGAAGCTATGGGAATCGCTCTTCCCACATGTACACTGACTACCGGTGCTACATATCCCCAGTCCCTTTCCCATCTTGCCGTACCCGTCCCCGCCTTCCTGTCCGCACTCAAAGACAGTCCATCCAAATCCGTAGCCATAAACTCCTCCTCCAGACCTGCACTTCTACCCCCCCCTGATATCATATTGGTTGGGGCATTCATCTTCACTCCCCCATCCGCGAAACCCCCGAAAATTCTCCTCCTCCGCCGAGCCGCAGTGCCTGAAGAGTCTTTCCCCTTGCTTTGGGAGGTCCCAGGTGGCGGAGCCGAATTTCCCCCTGTGGATGAAACTATTCTGGATGCAGTTACTCGGGAGGTTCTTGAAGAAACAGGGCTACGGGTAACCAGGATCCTTGGGGCCGTGAAGGGACCTGATGGAGAGGGCTGGCAGGAGTTTGAGGGGAGGAGGATAGACACCCATACAGGGAGACAGAGGGTATACAGAAAGTTTAATTTCTTGGTAGAGGTGGAGTGGCTGAGGGGAGTGGATGGGCCTGGGGAAGGGATGGTACAGGTGAAGCTGGCGGATGACGAGCATGTTGAGCATGCTTGGGTAGCTAGTGATGAACTAGCCGCGGTGGAATTCACAGGGGAGTGGATGAGAAGGTGGGTCGGGGCCGCATTTGAACAGATGATGGGGGAATTTAGCAATGAAGCAGGGCATTGGGGAGTGCAGAGATAGGGAGATATCCGTGGAATATCTCAATGTTGGAGGAGTGTCTTTGTTATATATACCCACTGCTCTTGATACCTAACTATTGCATCCATCTATCAAATACATTTTTTCGCCGTCCAATGCCATTCCCCTATCTACAGTGAATGTTTCAGCTGAGGCTGACGCGCAGTGTTCAGTCTCCTTTACTTGAGGAGTTCAAACCCCGAGCTCACAGATGAATTACTGATCACGTGGTCAACTAGAGGCAAGGTTTAATAAATAAACAAACACTTTGTTTGTTCTATATAGCCAGCAAAAAACTACAGAGAGCAACACCCACAATGCAAGCAGCATAGTCTGGTGGGCAAAGAATACAGCAGTATACGTGTATCAAACTGAAACCCGGAAGTCACTCTTACACGTAAAGGTGTATATGGAAAACCCCTCCCCCACTATCCCTCCACTCCCTTCCCTGCTGACCATATCCGCAATCCACGGCTCCTACTCCACCTCCAGCCATACCCCACGGAGCCTTCTGGTAGCCCTTCACTCCCACATCACCGCCCTCACAGCAACCAATCCACATATCTTCGCCCACCTCTTCCCCCTCTCCCACATCCTATCCCGCGTAGACTCCCTTCTCCAATCCCACCCGCACGGTCCCACTTCACAAACTCCGCTATGGGGAATCCCCTTCGTGGTCAAAGACAACTTCGATATTGCTGGAGTCCCTACCATAGTCTCCTGTCACCCTATTACCTACACCCCCACAACATCTTCTCCCGCCTACCACGCTCTTATCACCGCAGGGGCAATATGCATAGGAAAGGCAACAATGGACCAGCTCGCCACTGGGCTAACCGGGACACGGGTACCCGAGGGTTATCCAAGCTGTGTGTACGGTCCCCATGGAAGAGGGGCATACGTACCCGGGGGGTCATCAAGCGGGAGTGCAGTTGCTGTTGGGATGGGGCTAGTGCCATTTGCGTTGGGGACTGACACAGCGGGAAGTGGAAGGGTCCCGGCGGGGTTTAATGGGTGTTTTGTCTTCAAGGCTAGGCCAGGGGTGGGGATGGAGGGTGTGTTTCCTGCCTGTAAGAGTCTGGATTCCCTTGCGATTTTTGGGGCGAGGGATGGAGGGGTGCGGGGGCTAAGCATGGTGTGGGATGTTATACAGGGTGCGGTGGTAGGGAAGGGTGAAGATGTACCTCGGTCTGTCAATCCTCTGGTAGGAGGAAACATGGCAAAGAAGGGGAGTGGGGTGAAATTTACTACTCCCCCTCTGGCGGAATTGAAGAAAATCTGTTCTCCACAATATTTCCACTGTTTCTCCAAGCTGATCTCCCACCTTCAAAGCCAATCCCAACAAGATCCTCATCTACCGCAGCCCGCCCCACCTCTCTCTGCAGCTGCTTGGGAGAAACTCACCACAGCCGGAAAACTAGTCTACTCCGGCGCTTACCTCTATGAACGACTCACTATCCTCCCTACCCACCGCCCTACCGAATGGCTTTCAGAGCTCAAACCCCACTTTGATCCCTCCGTATTCACCCTCCTCTCCTCCGCAGCCCAAAACTCACTACAATACACACCCGAACAGATTTTCCGGGACCTACACTTCGTGGTGGGGGTGACTCAATGGGCGAGGAAAGTGGTTTTTGAGGATGGGGAGGTGATGGTGCTGCTGCCTAGTGCGCCGGGACATCCAAAGGTGTTGGAGGTGGAGGGAAATCCAGTTGAGGTGGGTGAATGGTTGGGGTCGTTGATGGGATGGGCAAATGTGCTTGGTTGTGAGGCAGTGGGTTTGGTCGGGGGCTGGTATCAGATTGCAGGAGAAGAGGAGGACATGGGTGCGATATCGATGCCATTTGGAGTGGTGCTTATTGGGCTGGAGGGGTTGCTGGGGGTGGTGGATGGTACGATGAATAGTGGCCATGAGTGGAAATGGGTGGAGATGGTTGGGGGCTTGAGGTATGGAATGTTGGAGGGGAGTGACTAACCTAACCATTTATAACTCCATGCAGAAAAGAGGATTTTATATTATTGCTGGGGCTTAGGAATACTGGCATATGACTCATTAATTTAGATGTTTCTGAACGTGATAAGCACCCTAGAAATTTTGTTTTCATCATCTGGTGTAGAGAACAACTAACGAAATCGATTCCGATAGGGTCGTTCCTGTAAATACTTGAATCCACGTGCACAGAAACTTGTTAAGATCCGGAGTGCATGTCAAGCGCAATTTAACCTCCACTTCTACAGCAATCTACCACCAATATGGGATCAGGGCTCCCCTTGGGCACAAGTGGCCAAATTTACCATTTTATCATGAGGAGGTTCTCAAGGCCTGCACGGGGAATTCTAGGTACCATCTATGTGTGGGATACGGTGAAACTAGGCATTTATGATGTTCACAAGTCACACTCTGTTACCCTGACATTGGCCCTATCATGGCGCCTCACTACCCAAAAAGGCAGTGAAGTTGTAAGATTCTGGCCACCGCTTGTAGTACAATATTCTGCTGCCCTAACAGCTATCAGGGGATGACAATCAGAGTCCATTTCATCAGGTAATAATTTGGCGATTGTACAATACTATAACTTACTGCTTTGTGTTAATTCATATTTTTGCATCCGATACATCGCTCAGGAGTTTTCAGTAGGATTCATATCGATTAGAAAACGTCTTCGCTGAAAGTAACTAACATAGAATTGGAATTGGATAGGATCTTTAGATTCTATTGACTAGCTACATCGTTGGATTATGGGACTGATTTACCAGAAGTGTAGCTCAGCGTGGCAAGATGTGTGTGGGTAAGAGGGGGGGGCATGTTGTTGGTCTGAATCGATGGAGCAGGTATATCTATTTATATATTCAACAATTTTACTAAGTCTTGGAATAACAGTTAATTCACAGGACTATGGAAACCGAATAATACAAATGCTAATGGCTGGATCCAATATATTATGAGAGTATAGTTTAATACCAAGCAATAAGTTACAGCATTGTACAATTACCAAATTTTGTATTATTACCTAATGGAATAGGCATTCAACTGCCAATCCCCTAGCTGGTAGTTTTCTGGTTAGCGGATCATGACTCCCATGGGTTATATTGAGTATGTAAAAATAAAAATTAACATTCATCCCCTATATAGCTACTTTTATTGGTAGTAGATACTGGGTATGAGTTATGAGTATTTAAAAGAACATCCCCCCCAAAAAGTTGGTATTAGATAAGAATATATAGGTAATATCATTACTCTGCAGATCTGTTACATACCAGTTCCCTATTGAAGCCAAGCTCCGATATGGGCGCATGCCTTCCTCTAAATACTCATGACTGAGGAGGATTTCAATAAGGAACCCGAGCAACAGCAGAACATGCGATAGCTGTAATAATTTGACTGATATAAAGGCATGGATTGCTGAACACAAAGTCAATAACTGTTTTCACAAGCATACTCTCCCGTAGCATCACAACGAAATTTAGCATAGGCTTACTACTGGCGTTGGCACTGTATTAGCAGTAAGTGCGCTTGTTGAGGCCAGTTCTGTCAACTGTTTTTGTAGTAGGAGTCAAACAAGAGCAGCAATTATGCGGCAGTGCGTATGCAATTGCTGGTTGAGTATGATCAATTGACCCATTCAGAAATCTATTGGTGAATGGGACAGTCTAAAGACGATATAAAGAGAGCGACCCATTGTCCAATGGGTCGCGGAACAGAACAGATATATATATGGATTAGGTACTTAACGTAGTACGTAGCACGTGTGTACGCACTGCATGTAATACTACGTGGATCAGATTTAACAAGGTAACTGAGGCCGTATAGGCCTGATATGGCAACGATCCCTAGGAATATTAGAGCACCAAAAACATAGAAGAAAAAAGGAAAAAAAATATCACGCCAGGAATTGAACCTAAGACCAGTGCACGAGAATCATGAAACATCCATGAGATCAAGCCTCCGTTCCAGTGAGCCGAAGTATTCTTTAGCTTGGCAATACTCGAAACCCGAGTAAGGGGAACGGGATTCATGAATGCCCGATCTTCCAATCGCTTTACTCGAGGTGGTTAAACTGGACTGCCTTTCCTTTGGTCCTAACTTAACGATCACCTTAGACAGGGTAAGGCCTTGTGCTTTGGGAACTGAATCCATGAACTGGATTCCCCTGATAATCAAAAAGAGCTGTAAAGGGACCAATGGGGATTACTTGGGGTTACGCTGCTATCCTGAATAGTTATCTAACTCCACAAAAACGCATGCCGGAAGCCCATTTGGACATTCCGCCATGAGTCGCAAATCCTTATATCTCCTACTTCCTGAATCTTTGTCCCAATTCCAGCCCCCTCACAAACTGTAGACTCCCCCAATTGAAGATCTGCTATTGATTTGGCGAAATCCTCCAAAGTTCTCGCATACGAAGCGAATTCTCATTCCCGGTAGGGATGGAGAGGGGGAGGAGAAGAAGCATGGTGAGGAGGAGAATAATGGTAGGGAGGAGGAGAAGGATGAGAACGCAGGAGAGATTCAAAACTTGAGGAAGTTTGCCGGCCGCAGGAAGGCGTTACTGATCTTGATCTTCATATAATCCTTTCTGTTCGTCTTAGTGTCACATGAGAAGTATCATCCTCAGCTCAAGCTCTGCTCTCTCAAAGTCTCCTCTTTCTTCCGCTGCAAAGCGGTTAGTTAGACCAATATACTACAATTTTTATAAGGAGTCCTCTTACTGTCATCTTCACAATTCTCTTGCTCCTACACGGATTGCATGTCTTCATACGTAAGCCATTCTGAGTTAGTGTCCAGAGAGCTGGGTCGTTACAATAACAATGGGCAAAGCAAATTGGATCCATGAGTAGATGTCGGATACAGGATTTGATTGCTATTGAGAAGAGTTGTAACGTAATCAAGCAAGTGCAAGGTCACGTGCATAAGTCACGCGATCTGAAATTCCTTGGCAATGCCAAGGAATTCGAGTCTACCTAATTTGGCCGTTCACCACCAGCGAGCAACTTGCACTGTAAGTCATGCATATACACTTCTTTGCATACACATATGGATCTCATTACCGGTAGAGCTGAGAAAACGTCCGCTTGTTCTTTTTTCAATACAGAGAGCATGATTCATCAGGAGAAATGTGGTTGCTGAAGACTACATAAGTACACTTCATGCAGGCGGGTCCAACTGGTTAAAAACCTCCGGTTGGAACCGTCGATCCGGGGTTGCCGCCGCGGCTAATTCTAGTCTCATGCCAGGCTAATTCTTCCCCACATCGACATAAGAATTACTAAGCGTCAACATTCCCTGTGTTGATCATATGACATTGAATTACAAAAGTTCGAATCGACCCTTAACAAAATTACTGGACGCTACCACCCTTACGTCATCTGTATTGAGATCGAAATGAACGGCTATAAGCATGTATGGATACCCAGTTCAGGGGTCAGATGAGTACAGGGGAATTTCCAGTTTCATCAACGAAGACTAGCTGCAATTGCGAACGTGCACAGTCTATTTCTCGTACTCGTTCGCGATAAGAGGGAAATGCATTAAATAGGCCTTTCAAGGTAGTAATTGTACGTCCTATAACATGGTTTCCAGTGGGACATAACCCACAAAAGGACTGGTATAATTGGATGGATAACAAAAAATATGTGGGTGCTTATACCAGTGCCTACCCAACCTGCAGAGGATCACGCCTGCCATGGTTGTTCTGCTACACCTGCAACTTGCCATAACGGACAGCAAAATTCTCATATTTATTGTTCAGTTCAGCAAGTGTTCGATCAACTCGGTATGAATACTACGAGGGTTAACGGTTTCAACATCTATCACCTCCGTCCAGTAAAGTAAAATTTTGTATGGAAAGTACCCTTGTAGAGTCTGAGTCCGCTACACCGGATTCCGTTATAGGGAGTTCCTGTTATATTTCCTTGGGGGTGTGTTCTCTGTCACTTCCCAGTTTTTGTGCACCCCCGCATGTGACTACGGAATATAGAGCTGACAACAATGTACTCGGTGCAAGCGCAATTCCCACTTAGCGATTCCTAGTTCTAGATGCTCCTAACCTCAGTGCTTATGCCAATATGATATGTCTCCTCCGGACAACTATTTGATCCTCAGAGTGTATTACGTGGTAGTTTTCTCGATGCAGCCTATCAGGTAGAATGGCTGTGATAAGCAGGGTAAAATTTTTTTCACGTTATCCCCTTTTTTTGAAATGAAAAGATAGTGGCAAATCAAGAGGATTTAATGATGAGATTATATTTGAATCTTCTGTGATCTGATATAGCCCTAAGACAACAGTCTTCAACTTTGGTGCATTTATAATTTGAACCTGAATTTATCAACTGACTGATGACTACCCATAAAAGAACCCAAATATCAACTAAGGAAATTGCAGCTTTTCATTCGCCAAGTGTTAATACAACCGGTATGTTTAGATGATCCCCAGGAGTTAGTCTGTTTGGCATGCCTGAATTTATTTCTACATCCCAACTGTCAATGTTCATCTGAACTTTGCCCAAACTGTGTGCCGAGGGGGAAAGTCAGATATACAACTGTTTGTTTCAGTGGTGAAGTTTACGTACGGTGCAAATGCCCGCGATATATGCAGTAGTATTCATCATGAAAAAAATTCCTGTATAAACATTGAATCAATTACTCTCAAATCAAAGCAATGACCTGTTTCCTTTGCGTTTGGGTCTTTTCGAAGTTCTGTGCCCTTAATATCTGCTTTCCAGTATAGCGAACAACAGCCGCACCTAAGCTTTCTATTGTATAAAACGTAATGGCAGTTGCGAGCCCCATCATTTTGGTTGGTCATTGCCTGGTGCATTGATTTATTTGAATCCGACTTCTCACTATCATATACAGGGTTGCACGTAGTGTATGTGAATAGGCGAGGAATAAGCCAATCATATCTTTCTATTTATGTCTCCATAAGAAGGCATTCATGTTTGCTTATTTTGGGGCTGCAATTGGAAGACATGATGTACGTCAGTCCCCGGTGTTACTAATTATATATTAACAGATCAGCATGCAGAGAAGCCAATGATATTCATCCAGGAACATACTTACAATATGTAAATATCAAATACTCTTTGTCTGATAATCCGGGCCACCCTTGTGCAGATCTGGTTCAAGCGAAACAAAGGAAATATTCGATTCTATAGATGACGAGAACAGCTTGATGGATTAACGCTGAGCAGCTGAAGATGATATTGCCATGCATATGTGAAGTAAATCGCCCCTTAGTCTAAATTCAACATGTAATTTAGCACATGGGTTGTGGAAACTTCCTGCCCCGCAACCCATTGAAGTAAAAAAGCGAAAATACAACGCGCAAAAAATTGTCTGAGTCCACCACGTCAAAGAGGCAAAAGAGCATTAAAGTTCAGCATTAAACCATTTTAAGGTGAACTTAATGCTAAATTGACTGCCCAGAGATTAAGCAAAGAATTTCTCAAGTAATACAGCAATCTGTGCATCCTGCAGTGCAGTTACACATAATCTGAGAGCATCGATACATCCATGAGCAGAAAGCTTTGGGCATGTAGGTCAATAAGCGGGACTTGGTCATTGATACTCCACTCTTAGATAATTAAACCCCCTTAGGACGTTCGCCGTGGATTATCCCAGGTACGGATATCACGGAGTTATTTAGCTAAGAGCTGAACTACCATAGCATACAGGCATTGCCATGCAACACCAAGCTTCAAACTGAACAAGCCTCCCAATCTAAATAGAGCCACTTAGGTAACAGGAAATAACTCCGTAAATTAGGGCCATATCAAACAAAGGAGGAGTAAAAGCTATGTTCAATGAGAATTACCGTTCAGGGAGTATACCATAAATAAACATATTAGAAGAATGATAGATAATCCAAAATCCCATGATTGGTACTTTTGTGTTCGTTCATGAAGCCTAGTAACACCAAGAATACAGCAAATCCCTAAATGCAAGGCAAACAAAAGAAAAGACATTAAGATACTCATAACACTCAGTTAATAGCATAGATTTACACCAAGGGCAAAATGAAACATAAAAGAACAGTTCAGCCTTGTCATCGCGCAGCAGGGCCGGGCTGTGGTATCGATATCGATTCAATGCTGTTCAATTCTTCACCCAATAGATTCCCTATTATTCCTGACTCGATCCGACTTTGTGGGATCTTCTTGACATCGTAAACCCCATCCAAATCTCCTGCTCGTGCACTGCTCAGTCCACGACTGTGTCGCATGGGTGGCCGCCGGTCAATGGGTTTCTTGCCGATAAGGACCCTAAATCGATTCTGTATCTGGTAGAAGAATTGCTTGCAAGCAGGGAAGGTGGTGATGATGTAGATGAGCCCGTTCCAGAAGCCTTGACATGGCAATACAAGGGCAGAGGCGAAGTTGAGGCTAAAGCTGGTGCGACCCGGCTGAATGATATTGTAAACACGGTTAATGGACGATGGCAGCTGGTCATAGGATTGATGTTAGTTATACCTGAATTCCGGAGCAATTCAGCGGTGAGAGGGTCGTGGCTTACCCAGGTGATGACCAGGGCCAGGAAAAACAACATAGCACACCGGCAATACGCCCAAGCAGCCGTGTTAGCCTCAACTGCACTCTTTTGTCTTGCTGTTATCACAGCGTTAGATATTGGAGGAATGTTCATTCCAGGCGACTCCACCGTGCACGAATATGAAGGGTAACCTTGGGGTTGGAGCATCCCCACCCCTGCAACTGGTCCTGGATCTCTTAATATCGGGACAGTGGCGCTAGTATTCGGTATATTCGACTGATCCCCTTGGGCATTAGAATTCTGCGCCCTGGTGACACCTTGGTTGACAGATGCTGCTGGAGGGAGGGACGTAACTGTGCCACCTCCAGATCCATAATTGCCTGTTCCAGTGCTGACGGATGATAACTCGCCTCTGGCAAAGAACCTCAAGCTACCACGCAATTTGAAGATGACGTTCCCGGCGAGAATATAGATTGAAAATGTGAATACCAAGACAATCCACACTGGTCCATAGAAGGTGGCGATGCGGAAGATTTTCCATTCGTCTGACACCCAGCACCACAGCGTTGCCGGACCATAAAGCGGTTTAGTGACCCCATTTTCCTGTTTGTGGATGAACAAAAACACCATAGAAGGTATAAAAGGCACGCCGTAGCAAATGATAATATATGGAATTTCGAGTTGCTGAAGGCGGTGGGAGGAGTATTTCCTAAAGACGGTGAGGTAAACATTAAGAGCCATTGCAGCACACTATTATCCCAGATTAGTGATGAATTGGCGTCCAAAATTGATGAACGGATAGATTGCTCACAAATAATGCGTCTGCAGGCATAAACCACTGGATGAACATTGATTGCATTTTGCAAATTGGGGCTTGAGGGTTGTCGTGATAAGCTCTTATGCCATCCCGTGAAATCAATGTTGCAACATTGGTCAAAATATTTCCGAAAGATGCAAAGAAGGCCAATCGATTGATTGGCTTATGGAATGCCCTCGAGACGCAAAATGTGACGATGATGAACCCAGCCCCAAGCAGGGAGAAAATAGAGCCCACTCGGGATGTAGTTTCGAAGATTGCAAGTTCCCGCGTGGTCCAGGTCATAACTGCTTGTCTGAAACTGCTTGTCTAGATTTCCCTGGTGACTCCGTATAGGATTAGTGGTGCTAGAATGATGCGTTCTGGTGGAAAAGAAATAGGGATCTTTTATCCTCCTCCCTAACTAGAGGTTATGTGATCGTATTTGGATCTCTTGATGTTGGTTTTATGTCCCGTTGTTTGACTGTTGAGGTAGCTGTTGAGGTATGCTGAGAACGATGAACGATGAATCCAACAACAAAAAAATAACAATTCCGTAGAAATATGATCTGAAGTTACGAATACGAGTCAGCTTTGCTCATCTCCTAGCGAGCTTGGTCGTTATTCAGGCCCCCGCTCATCACTACCAACGACTAACAGAGGAACTAATTGCAAGTAATGAAACAAAATATGAGAACTGATATATGAAGCTACCAGATATACATACTAAGAGAACGTAAATAATATTCTGTTGTTATTTTTCTGAGCTTGGAGTGTATTATAGGCAGCGACCCGGATTATTTCTTGATAGAACTTGTTTTCTTTCCTTCACTGACATTGGCAATCCGAACGCTCCTCCAATACAACCAGCGATTCCTACTTCAATCTTATCTCCAGAAACCCGGGGGCCTTGGCTATGCGGGTACCGAATTGTTGGGCAGCTCGTTTGTCCTCTTCTACCGTCACAGTTCTTCGAATCTTGGCTGTGCCACCGTATTTGGAGCTGGAAGGAGGTGTGATATATCGATATTGTATCGATTCGTAGATTTATATCAGGTTGATGCTGATGTTCATTAGGTACACATTCGAGAGCCACACTCCTTCCGGAAGATTTGGGGGGGGGGTACTAGTAGTTATAAAATGAAGGTACTATGCGAGGCCCCACCAGAGGTTTTGGTCAGCTCCAAGTTCTGGAATGCATCTTTGAGATGCATGCAGGCAGCTGACAAGGGGGTATGATTCAAACCCAATTACTAGCGTCGGTATTAATTACATGGTTGTCTATCCCAGTTCATGGTCATCCAGTTTTCCACTCGCTTGGGAGGGAGCCAGCACTAGCGGTATCGGTTGAGTAAGGTGTATGGCATCAGTTTGATTCTGTCTGTACGTAGATCCGCATGAGCTGAGAGATCACGCTCCAATCAGACCGTATTTCTGCCCATTTGAATCATCTTTTACTATTCCAGATGAGGTAACTATATGTTGTTCCAGGCCACATCCATTGTCATGGGCCTTCGCGAATTAATATAGAAAAGCATGCAAGCGCCTACATGCATTTACATGTAGGTTCCAACAACACACTAGTACTTTTCGCTAGCTTAAGACATGAGACTCGCCGAACCACAGCCGCTCGCTCCTAAGAAACCATAGCTATACATAGTATCCTTTCGTTGCGCGAATCTGTGCAAAATAGGCTGCGAATCTGAGTTGACTTGATGTCTTCCTGCACACTCCTTCCTGACTATACCAAAGGAGACGTAAGTTGCTATCCACAGAACTTTCGAGATAAGCATTGTATCAGCCTGAACCCTCCCGTTGCACTCCTATTGGGCAGTAGGACTACACCACTTGACTCTTGAAGTCGTTCCAATAGAAGTTGAAACTAAGTTGAATCATTGTACTTGCTTTTGGAAATTATGGCATTTCAAGTTGCTTTTGTTCCTTAATAAAAAGTAATGCGCTGCAGATAACAACGAAGCTCCCAATCAGGCGCTACACACAGGTATAATTGATTGATCACGGTAGCACCTCAACTACTCAAGCTTTATCCCTGTTCGCTTTATCGCAGTTTGCCTCAGGTCTTTGGCCCTTCAGCTTTGTCATGCACAGGCTCGACGTCCACAATTGTGTGCCACCCGAAATTGGCTCACTGACCCATGACCCCAAACCATGTAGTTTAAGCCATAACTGCAGCAGGTGAGAAACCAACTGTATATCTTGCTCTACTTGTCTGCTCCTACACCGGTAATGTCTCGCACAGAACCTGGCCATCGTCTTAAGAGTAGAATTGACATATGAGACAAATTATTTTCTTGACGTCAACTAATGGAGATGATTGGAAGCAGATGTCTGTAGCAGTTCTAGTATGTACGTATACTCAATCGCTGAGTTACCCTACTATATATTGGAAAGCTAATATGAGAGCCTGACCTAGATAGGAGTTGAACACTTTTACGTGCATCTATTTTCCACAGTTAATTTGTCTATTAGGTAGACAAGCTATCCATTTCTCATTGTGCTGACGAGTCAATACCATAGTTATCCCTTGGTTATTTAAATTCGATTGAATACATCTGCACCCAAGACGTTGGAATATTATATTAAGGTAAACGTGCTACATATCCCCATTGAAGCACTGTTTACACTTTATTCAGTTATGCTCATGACGTCGTATGATTACTTTTCTGCAAAAAACAATGCAGCACATGTAAGGAGACTAGCGTAGGTAGGGCTTCTAGAACAGAACAATTCTGCGCTCCTATTTCTAACTCTGTAGATCCGTGATGGGAGACGACGCACTAAATTGTGCACAGGCTGCTCCATATAAAAATCGTGGGCAAAAAATATCACAAACGCATGTCGCTCTGCGAGTACCAAGTAAACTCAATTAATTCTGCTTTATCTTCTCCTGATTCAGATCCATTTGGCCTCCATGATAACTAATTTTGAGAGCAAAAGCAGAAAGTTGCTTTGGAGCTGTCAGCCACGTTTATGCATTTGAATTACATATTGCACAATGTCTCGGAGGATATCCTTTAGCGAATGTATATATTTGCGAGTGCTATAGGGGCGTGGGGACTGTGCCACTATCTCACTTACAGTTTAAGAATACCCATATTAGTAGGGTTTGTTAGGCTTGTTTTGCCGTGAGTCTAAATCTGAAGTTTCCAAGAAGAGAAGTTTGGAACGTGTCGAACAAATTGGAACTCTTTTTCAAAGGTAGGTAGTATGATACAACTTCGCAGCAAAAAAAACGTACAGTGCCCTGCATAAGTGAGCTCGCGCTTGCTCGGCATTTGGTAAATTTCTTGCTACCCCGGCCGATGAAGCGCCCGAAAGTTCAGGCCTCTTTACTCCCCATGTTTCCAGTCATGGCCTTGGGCCGATTGCTGGTTAGACGTCTTTTTTTTTTAAAAATAAAAACTCCGTATGCAGGTCGATTTTTGCCACCCGAGCTCTATGCCATGAGGGCCCGGAAAAGACGGAGTTACCTCTGCTCTTGGTAATTCCTATTCCTGAACCAGAACTGTGAGGGCAATTTATTTGCAGATGCGATTAGATTTAAAGCAACAGTACTCGCACCCTTGTGCACAATTATATATGCATAGATGTATCATTAATATCTCTTGCAGGCTCTGCCACACCGTTATCTGTAAATCTTAGTTGCAACAAACCAGACCACCTATTGCATCCTGGGGTCTCAAGCATTGTAAGGCACTTTGAATGATATGGAGGTGGCTCTAATTTTACCAGATATTAAGAATTACTTTATAATTTACTAAATAAATTGTATATATGTAAGAAGAGGGGGCTGCTCCTACTCCGATCAAGGTGGAAAATGACAGTAAGTCATTTTAGAGCGCAATCATTTTAGCTATAATTCGAAAAAATTACGTATCATTACGATATATACAATAATTTACGAACTGCTGTCAAGAATACCGGTAGGCCTGGGCCAGGGCTGTGGATTTTATCACATAGATTAAAGAATGAAGGTCTCATTCCTCATCTCTAAAGGCGTTCTCCGAAAACCCGAGGCAACAATGTATATGACAATGGTTCTTGTTTTTTTCTCAGAAAAAAGTTAAATACTCGTATTCAAGTTATTCTAACCTATGACGAGAGGGTTCTTCCGGCTCTACGATCTCACAAGACTCATATATCTATGCCCTCTGCGGTCCTCGGTTTGTCACAGCGTAGGTCAGGCCATTGGCGGCTTGATTGCCCCATCCTAAGTTTTTCGGTCTTGGATGGATCGGGAAAGCCCGGCCGATCTTGCAATATCAGGCCTCAACACCCACTTCCTACCCACGCCGCCGCCACTATGAGATTTTACCCCACATCAGGACTTTAGTGCTACAATGTTGCTCATGTCATTCAATACCTAGCTTTAACCTTCGCCCGGCTCAACACCTCCATGTGATCTTTCACGAGAACTCACATGTCTCTAAGATGTTCGTTCATTCATGTATATATAGCTTGTGTATTTCCCACTTTACAGGGATATATATTGCTCTAAATCGATCCATCTCACAGCTGCTCTATACAAAGCTATTTGCTTCATTCATTCACTGTGCTTCTCGACCGTTCCTCCATATACGTATCTTCCTTCATTGGACTCACGGCTCTCACTCACCTATTCTCATATTTAGTCACTCTACTTATCTGCTCTCGGGCCAAGGCCTCGATCCACAATCGCTAACTAGGCTTGCCGCGCTCATGATTACCGCCTGGCTATCCAAGGGCACCACATCCATGCCATCTAGATCCCTGCTACTGGGACCGAATAGGAGTAAGGAGTATTTTTTTTAAAAAAAAAATAATCTAAATCCCCGCATCTCCGCATCCATGGACCGTGGCATATGCTATCTTCTCCCGGGTGATCACCGCTAGGTACTACCCCTTCTGCTTTTCTCCTCCACCTTCGGGATGTCCAGGCCCATACTGGCTGCATAGATTCAGTAAATCTGACTCAAGCGCCTGCCACTGCGGGGCACCATACACAGGACGGTCGACACCTCACCTTCGACTGTCCAGGTTTCAACGACCAGAGTACTGCCCTCGGCAGCATTTAAGATTTGGGACTCGATCGTCCCATATGGATCCCAGGGCAGGATGGGGAGGATTGGGACGCAGTAGAGGCTTTCTTCGTTTTTCTATATAGACAGTGTCTGGCCGGGAGGGTCGGCCGCCCTTGAGACCTTGGTTTATTCGTTACATTTTATTTGTCACTGGGACGCAGTGGAAGCTTTCTTCAGTTTCTTTTGTAGTTGTCTACTATCTGACTTTGGTTTCTGTTAGGCGCGGGCTTCAGTCAGCATGGGGGCCTCGCGTCTCTTGAATTCTCTATTCCTCTCGCAGTTTGCTTTTAGTATGTTTATGCCTCTCGGCTCAATTTTTCATATATTGCGGTATATATGTAGGCGCCGGACTTGATAGATTAGCTTGTCTTGTCACGAATCCACCCTGGGTGGCTCCTCATGGTCCCTTACTGGGACCGAATGGGAGTAATGAGTATTTAAAAAAACAGTCCTTGAAACTTCTTGATATAATGCCTCCAGCGACTTGAGTTTTGTGCCTACGTGGGAAAGAATTGTTCCCGTAAAGCTACGAGAACCCTATGCATGGTATTAATTCCTTATTCCGAGAAAACATATACACTCTCTAGCTCCGTAAAGATGTCGGCTATACTTGGCCTGAAAATACATATCCAGAAGCCAAATGCAAAATATTTGTGTTTGGTTCTATACGGTCGGGTGGCAGAGGATCTCGTACCCCTACCTGCATAAAGCGGTCTGAGCATGCAACCAACGCTGTTACTTACCACCTGACTGAATCGTCCCCTGGACGGTACCAACTCGCTATAGACCAGATTATATGTACTGGAATTAATCTCCTCAACCAGCTATTGATATCTCGTGACCTTTCCTTTATCTCAGCTGTTCTAGTTGCCCCTAGAGCATACATAGTCAATATTTTGTATACATAATACCTTGATCGCTTTCGTTTGTCAAAGGAAACCTCATCCTTACATAGAGAGCGAGTCTATTTAGCTCAGACGGCTTCTCCCCCTGCCTATACCGCCATTAGTAACCCATGAAGACAGTAAATAGGAGTAGTCATTGTTGGCGTGTAGGTTCACTCCCCTAACCATGAAAGATATCTTTTGCATATATATAGTTCCTACGTACTAGGTACCTAGTTCGTATTGCAGATTGTACAGCTCTATGTCGATGGAGCTGGTTTGTCGTGCATATACATTCCATACATATACAGGGTAGCAGGGAGGCTTCCGAGTTTGCATATTTGAGACTACTGATTGACCAGTAGCTCTATTTGGAAGTCCAGTGCCTGGTTCATGAGATTCCGCGTTCCCACTATATTCCGTAATCTATATCCTATAGAGTCATGCAAACCTAGCCTGAGTTTAACCCCCTGGGGTAGGGTATGTAGGAAATACTCTCGCCTCTGTCCAGAAAGGGAAATTGATGGTATACTGGATAAACAGGGATTATGCAAGGATTACCGAAAGGGAAAGTGACGGTGCGAAAGGGCACGTATAAGCGGCTGGATCGCACCTACTTAGATAGATCTTTCAGTAGAGTACTAGGACCATAGCATTAGGACTATAGCGATACCTAGATCACTCTGTTGTTACTTTGAATATATACGAACTCTACTCTCTTCTCGATTCCTCCGCTTAATAACCTCGTAATCTTACTGGGTAATCCTGGGGCTGTATCTGTTATGCATAGCCATGGTACGGTTATATTTTATACACCTTTATCAACGTCCATCGTATTACAGGTAGGCTATGGTACACGCGATCATAATTCGAAGTGTGCGGAAGTATTCGGATGTGCCTCTGCAATCAGGCTCAAGATATCAAAGTATACTAGTTATTCGTTGGAGCTCGCGCACGTCAGATTAAGACAAGCAAACATGAACACGGTTTCTGTGCCGAATTATTATGACTGAATATAAAATATACCGAACGAGGGTTAACGCTGCAACTGGCGAATGTTGGATATTCTAGTCTCCAGCGGTAACCACAGATACCATCTTAAACTGAAGTCTCAGTGGTTTGAAGTGTAGAGCTATCATATGCATCCCGCCGTAACCGTCTGCGGGTGTAGCCTCAACGAGTTAGATCATATGCATCCCCTCCGGACCGATCCGGATCTGCCTAAAGCAATATACCGGTACTTACCTTTAAGTGATATGTGGCAGACCTTGCATTAATCGTTATATTCTAACTGCCGGCGTACCGAAACCAGAGCTCAAAAAATCGTTAGTTGCAGCTTGGTTCACATGCACACGCGTAGAAATCTTATGCGCAAAGCAGCAACACATAAGCTAATCTGAACCACTAGGCCGGCTGTGTAAATGTTTGCATGCCCGTGGCCTTCCAGGAAACATTAGTAGCTGCCGATTACTCAGTATACATGGGCACAGTGATGGAGGTGGGCGAAGTACTAGGGCCTTTACCCGGTCGTGAAAGTCATGCTTCATGCTCGTTAGAGTTCAAGACATCTGTGCATAGAAACCAAAACCATTAACATACCTAAGTTAACCTAGAATTGCCCTCATCACAAAAGGAGCATGATTATATACCTGACTCAGTTTTATAAGGAAAGGAGGTGCTCTGTACCGGCATCGCGTGGGATTCCGGAGTTGCAATTATACCTACATAGGTGAACGTATGCAGGGGTCAGGAGTTATTAGGGGATCAGGCCTATGCAAGCATCATGCTTACATCTAGAAATATTTATAACTGGGAAGGCACAGGATATGATGTGTGACTCCGTGCAATTAGTTTTCACCAATAGTGCTTCTCCAGAAAAGCATCAGAATTGCTATAACCAAGGAATTAACTTGTGCACTTATACATACCTGTGATTACCAAGAGAATTTCTATCCCGTATCAAAAATCAGGCTGTTATATGCGGTGATCATCCAATTGACTGTCATGAGTGGCTGGTATATACTGTTCCCATACCAATTTGTATTGTAACATTATGTATCTAGGCGTAAGTCACCTGCATGCCCTTGTTTATATATAACAGTAAAAAATCATACCCTGCATAAAATGCATGGAATATCATACTCCTGAACCCATACAAAATTCTCCAATATGCAATGTTTGGGCCTCTATATACAGGGGAGGGTATGATTTATTTTACCACCTAGCTGTAGAAGATAATGCTTTCAAATAACTTTAATTTAATCACTAAAGTGCTTGAAGACTTGTAGTTAATGCTTTGAAAAGCAGCTGTTTTGGTTAAAAAGATTCTTGGAATTATACATGTGGGTTTACAACCGTTTTCCTCATTTGATTATTTAGAGATTTGCTAGCTATATCTGTCGGTGTAGAAACAGATCTCGGTGTCTGCTCTATTTGTCGTGCGAGCTGGTAGTATTTGTGTTATGCTGACCATATGCATTGGTCGGAAAAGAGGTATTTGCATGGGGTAATAATTTATGGCCATGATACTTGGACAATAAGTTATCCTGATATGAGGAATACTAGCGACATAATATGATTGCAATGCACAGTATATGATAGTCTAGCGGGCATGCCTGCTATCCGCATATAGAGGCCTACAGAAACATAAATACTGTATTATATAGCTATTAGGAAGCCCTGCGCAGCGGCACAAGGTAAATAACATGCATTGCAATTGAAAAAATCTGGAATAAAAGCAAAGACCTAGTAGTAAAGGCTTATTCGGTCCAAAGGAGTTATAACATATCACACATATCGTGTAGAACAATCTCCATCACAAAGGGGGGTCTACGAATTTTATCACAATGGCAAAGGGGCTAAATACATATAGTCCAACATGCTGTTGCAGAGAGCTTGTGAACACCATATACAAGATGAATATCCGCCAAGACGGTGCCCTTGAAATTCATTATTACTGCTATTATTAACGTTTCAGATATACCATAAAAAAAGGATAGAGTTAGAGTAGGCTGGCTCACAGCGGTTCATCATTTCCCTCTATGCACTACGCTTAGCCTCTTAGCCACTCGCTCAGGTGTGTTTGGCCTCAGCGACCTGATTTAAGTATCACGAGGAAATTTTCTATGGGGCTATATTTAGGCACTATTTCTTAAATGTGCATGGGACGCTACCTTATTCCAAAAATTGCCGTAAATCTAGAATTCAAATATGTGGAGGGTACAAGTAAATCATGAAATACAAAGCGACGCACAAATAGATTCAGAGCGCCGTTACCCTCAATCAAAATATTACAGCATAGCATACAGTCTTAGTGTACTTGAATTCATCGCCAGTGACCGATCTGTTGTCTTCGTTATGAAAATGACAGCGTATTTAGAGCTTAGACTCATCGATATTATCCTATTTTTTTTTTTTTTTTTTTTTTTTCCCCAAATACAGATACTTATGCCTACATATATATGCATAGGCATGCATATGCACACCTTTCTCAAATATAAAGGAGGAAAGACTTTTGTATCCCCATTTATAATCATTTGTCGAATTTTGGGGGTTGTCTCATCGAAATCAAAAGTTGTCCCCTGTGCCAATAGGTAATATGTAGGTACTACAGTACTTTGTAAATGCATGCCAAAATATGCGCTACCGGGACGTAGATACATGCCTTGGTTTCAGGTCCTAGAAATTGGGTCAAGGAGGAGGGGGAAGATGACAGCTGGGATGGTATGTTGGCCCTTTTTTCTGATTCACGCGAGCCCATCCACCATACACGAATTTTCTTTACACGAGTTCATAACGCAGTCATCCTCTCACGCTAGTCCATTAAGTTTCGTCATACAAACCTTTTTCTTTATCTAAAATTTTTTCCTTTTCTCTCTGCTTTTGTACTTAGGCGCCGGACCTAGCAGATTAACTTACCTCAGTCCTAACTTACCGGGCTCATCATGGTCCTCTTTCTGGGATCGCATATGAGTAATGAGAAATTTTCCTGTTAAAAAAAATATAATAGTAATTGGCGAGTAAGAAGGGAGTCTTAATTACGAAAACTCAAAAGGGTTGACCAGTGTAACATGCTTTTGGGCCAAGACCAAATCATGAGGGAACTTTGTAAGGTCTGAGCTCGTGACTGCTGCAATCGAGGAGCAGCATCCGCGTCGACGTCAGGTCTAGAGATACCAATCGCTTCCCACAATCGCAAATCACGTCTTTGAAAGCCCCTGCAAATCTGGAGCTATAGGAGTGTTTACGCATTGCGGCATCTTTGCTACGCATAGGTACTACCAGAGCCCTTAGTAGGTATGTACATACATCTGTACCTGTTAGCTAGCACGTACAGGGTGATGCTAGATGGATGAGTGGTATCTTGGGTGACTTGACCCTGTTATGATCTATCGCCCAATCCCTTGCACGATAACGAATAGCTAAATACAAAACCGTTCTAGTCTCATGCCAAGACCCTAAAACCGTTCATTCTTTTCGCTCTACATAATGGTATCCGCTAATTTACAGAAATTCCATCCTACTTCTAGCCCATCATTTTCAGTAACACTATACATATTGTGGGCTGAAACACTTCAACCATTCCTTTAAGGCCTGTGCAAATAATCTCTGGGGCACGGCGGCCTCTGGGGTTTCCTTCAAGGTGTTGAAATCATAGGCATGTTCCGCATTGCTCAGCAAATATCCAAATAGCGGCTCGGTTATGCTCTTCTTTACGTTACACTTTGGGATTTTCGTCGTCGTCCGGAACTTGCCGCTGAAGTCTTCATTCGATAGTGGAGAGAGGGTTCTCCAGGGATCAAACTCGCCTCCAGTCCAGAACACGTTTGAGGGACGCATATTCCAGCCACCGAATTTAAGATTGGTTTCCCTGTCACGGGGGCTGCTGGGAAGATAGGCCGAGGAAAGGCCGTCTGGAAATTGCCTGTAGCAGAGGTCTTGTTGGTGTTGCAGGGTGTTGAACTTGGATCCCAGGGCATGCGGCCCAAGGTTTGTAGCTTGCAGGAAACCCCACTCAGTGCAGTACTGCCAGGTCCAGCTAATGCCCAATATACCAGTGAACTTCTCATCAACGTTACAGTTAGGCTCAACTTCGTTGCTTTGCACATACCCTTCACACCACCCGTCTTGATTACTCTCGTTTACCAAATCGACGAACCCCGGCCACTTCGCCCAGCGATCAGCGAGAACTTTGCCGCTGTTCTCTCTCGAGTCTTCTTGAACAGAATCGTTGCTACCTTCGAGGACTGCACAGAATTCCTGGATTAAGGGAGTAGCACCGGAACTCTGCCAATCGGTGAGTGGATAGAACAGCAAATCCGAGAAAGCCTCGTTGGAGTTTTTTTCGGCTGTGCGGCCAAGGAACATGTGCTTTATCGCAACTGCGGTGTCTGGACGGGTGAGTTGACTGTCGATGTAGTCAAGGGCGGACTTTATGTTGCGGGTGCAATTTTCGTAGCCATAATTCACCAGACCTCGGTAAATCTGGTCCCAATAGAAAGTCATGTTTGTGGAAGCTTGTACGGGGGCAGAGGAGGCATATGCTGTTTAAGCCATTATCACTGATTAACTAACAATCCTTGACGTGAAGATCCAATGCGTGCATGGAACATGGCAAACACCTACCAGCAAAGACTGTCTCAGGGTATCTATCCCTTAACATTGCCGCTCGAGCCCCTGGGTAGCTTCCCCCAACATGAACCCATGGCGTCCTCTTCGGGTTCAGATCGACTACCTTCCCGACTAAACCACCAACAGTATTATTGTATGTGGCGCCCCCGCCCCCAATCTTCCATTTGAACTTGTTCGCAAACACAGCAAAATCTTCCAACGCCTGCTCTGTCGTCAACCATCTCAGCTGTTCGCTAGTGGTGTTCCTGTTTATCGGATAAGGTGAGCTTTTTCCATAGTACCGATGCTCCCAAAGTACACCCATTGCTCCAAATTCCTGAAGATACTGATTGAAAAAACTCGCATTGCTCGTGAGGTACCCGTGGTACAAAAAGCCATCGGAGGCTTCACCCGTGTCGAATGTAAATACGGGCCCTCCAGGTTTGTAGTACTGGTCTACGACCCAAAAGCGGTTGGCAAAGGTGTATGGGGTGGGAGAGTGGCCGAAGTGATTGATCGGGAGAATCACAGTCCCATTGTGAATCATTAGAGGTACATACACGGTGTCGTTAACATCTGAAGCGTTCAGGCTAGAGATCTGAGCCCCGGGGACAATGTCATCCGCATCGAGATCGTCTACGGAGCTCATGTCTACGGTTGTGTCGATAACGACTTCATTCACTTCAGTTGCGGGTGGTGGTAGTGCATCACCAAAGGCCTGTTCAAGGTGCTTCAGCCGATTCTCGACTTGGATCTCGCGGAAGGAACGTTTTCCCAATATGATGGGTGTTAACGAAAAAAGGGCAAATGCAAAAGCGAGCGTCTTGTTCCATAACTGGACCATGGCGAAATATGGGTCAGCTTGTTGCAGTTACGCTTGCGAGCGACTCTGTGGTTACAATGTGCTCGCCTGAACCTGAAAGGGTGTTTGATCAATGATTCCCTGGTACTGCACAGACTACCTACACGTAGATTAAATGCGAACGAGGACAGAATCAACTCTGGAGAGGTAAGTGCGACCGAACCCAGGATCAGAAGCTATATAGAGATTTATTTAAACAACTCGCCTTCAACTTGGTAGGTACAACACCTACAACACCAGACAAGTATCCCAATGCCCCTTAGACATTCATGTCGATCATTTTCAAGTTCGCTCGAGGTTACACGTGTGTAACTGGTAAATAGGGGAAAAACTAGGCTTTATTTGGCGGTTCACCGAGATAGTCTACAGGGAGTGGAGGGAATGCCGGCAGGCGACATGATTACAAGAACTTTAGAAACATGGAGGTACTGTCGTCTTCCGTAACAACTTAGAAATGTGGAGTAGTTACATATCCACATACCTACATCGCTGAGTGATCCGCCCCAACTTCCGCTTTAGGTTTCAGACAGGTACCGGTGCAATAACCCTCACTCATCGGTGCTAAAACTATGGTAATTAGAAAAAAGGAAATTGTGCATGCATGGTGTCGATCGGCCCGTTAAACGACCGATGAAGTTGCTGGGATGTGTATTTTAACGTTGGTGGGATAGGCTACTGCATTCAAACCTTGCTATACCGTACCTCGCTATAGCGGATCCCGAACGGCTCCAGCCAAAATTCGCCAGTTCTAGCAATTTAGGTGATGCATCTACTACTTGCTATACCGGATACCGTACCGGATGGGGCTGGGAAGGGGTTACAGGGATTGCTACAGGGATTATCAAAGGTAAATGTAATTGTTATAACGGAATATTGTAGGTAACAGTAGTAAGGACACAAAACAGCGCAATCTGCAGTCTATCTTGTAGAATTGCTTTGTGGAATCAAGCTTGATTATATTCACCACAATCTCCTCGTAACTTCTGTCGTCCTATCCCACCTCGAGCTTTAAACGCAGAGAGCCCACCACTTGAAAAAACAAATTCGCTGTAGTCTTCCTCCATAGACAATGCACCTGCAAGCCGGCCAGCTGCAGATGCCAAAATTGCATCTGTAATATTGACCGTTGCTTCATTTGCACTATCAACCCACTCACGCAGATTTTTTTCCGCCTTAACTTTCTTTTCCAAACCGTCCCACGACTATACCTAGCCATCGGTCCTTATCCGTCAATATATCCGTTATAGTAGACCGTGCCATATACCTACCATCTGGTCGCGGAAACAGAGCCCCAAACTCTTCATAAGTCATGTCTGCATACCGCGGGCCCTGTCTTTTCCACACAAATCCTATGCCGCTCTAGATCACGCAACCCCTTCCTCTAGTTTGGTGATATATATTGTTAGAATTCCGTATAACCAGTCAACGGTTGAGTAGGTATAGGTAAACAATCTCTGGAAGCACTCAAGTTCTATCCTTTTACCCCGCCTAGAACGACATTAGCTATGCCAGACTGATTGCAGCATTTAATGCAGTCCGGTATAGCAAGGTTTGAGTGTAATTAGGTACTGACAGATTTATGCAAATGCTATTGTATGATCCCTGTTACTCTATTCAAGAGCATCCACGTTTCAGCCGCCATAGGTATGAAGGACTTGAACACCAATGAGCATAAAACATCGCTATGTGTGCGGTGGCACATCTCTATGTAGCACCGGCTGGACCCCTCTGGTGAAAGTCCGGGGGATACAGGACGAGGATGAGATTTTCAGAAATTATAAAATCATCGATCTTTATATTTGGTCCCTCATCGATTACTTTCTGAGTTATAAATTCTAACATCCATTCCACAAAGGACAATTCCCAGGGTATACACTCATGGGGGGTGCAAAAAGTTTAACATGGATTGCAAATTCATTGATACCGACTGCAGTGGGAAAGCACTAGATTCAACGCAGGCGAAAAGCAAACGGACTCCGAATTCCGCATTTTGCGATTAAATTGTAATATTGAGATAGGGTCTATGCAGTCACTGACAGGATCAATGAGTGTAAATACTAAGTATATAATCAGTAGGTAGTCCTCAGCCGCGTGTGAGATGTAAATGAACTTGCAGCAAGTTATTAATGAGCGGAGATCTTCTCCCTGGGTAAACAAATACGTCAATTTGTAATCGAACTGAATCCCATGACAAGTATGTGCAGAGCTCATTGTCCTATAATACGTAGACAAGTCTATGAAAATCTGTATATTATAGTAGATGCTTTTTATCATGGCAAGTGGATTACGTGCCAAGAGGAAACCCGAGTTTAAGTACTGCCCTAAACATGGCAGGCGCTTGAGGCCACTCGATCCTAAGATACGGTTGCCAGTTTACTGTATGAAAGAGTTGTAATAGGTAGAGGTGGTATTAAGCATACTAGAGGGATTTTTGGATTCTAACCCAAGAGTAATATTTATGTGTCTGGAAAGAAGTTACGTTAGAAGAAATTCAAAGAACTGGAAGTATATCAAGGTGTACTAATTGTGGTAAATTGCCTTTTTGGGTAATATACTCTTGTCCCTGTTTGTCACATATCATGTAAGCGCGGTATCTGCCCTATTTGAATCGGGTTTAGGGAATGAAAAACAACTACAAAGCTGTGTCTTATGGATCGTGTGAACTAACCAAAAAGAATATAATCTGTGTCATCTTTAAATTGTAGTATACTCCGGCCAACATAAACGTGCCCTCTGGTATTACAAAATGAAAGGAACCTGAATCTCTATAATCTATTATAGTCACCAACACCACCATATATTAGAGCACTATAACAACACCCTAGCTTTAAACTTCCGTGTCCATAACTTCACTCTAGAACTAGAGCTCTCAGCCACAACAAACTCTCAACTTTACTATTCTTGTGCCAAGGAGAGTTCTTGACAGGCCTCCAAGGGGTCTTAGACAGTAGCTCGGGGTCGGAGTACCTCAAGTAGAATTTTGTTACAGTGAGCTGTCCATGGAGCTTACTAGACTTCAGCAACAGGAAAGGGGTACCCAATTGAGAAGAGGGTGCCTGTTTTAAACAGGGTAGACCACTTGCCGATTTCGAATCACTTGGGAAACTCTGGACAAGTGATGCCTCTGAGTCCCTATAACAGTCAGGTTCTACAGTCATGATTATGATCAAGCTAGTATAGAGAGTATGGTACTCAAACACCATTGCACTATTGGCCCGTAATTACAAGTATGTCTATGTACATATCGTGTTGACTAAAATCGATCTTGCTAGCGAGAACGCCAAAGCTTGCATCAATAAACTTTTACAGTTCATTGTAGACGTGCGAATCGGATGAGGCTCTGGAACCTTGTGGGTTGTACACTGGCTTTTATACACTGGATGTTAAAAGAGCAGTAATAATCCGCTCGCAAAAGAACGGATAAGGGCGGGCGTCACAGGGATAGGAACGGATATCGCAGGACAGATGAATGCGGAAGAGGGGGCAGGCGGATATCATGAGAAATACGGATGCGAATAAGTGGTCCGCATATGGCTAGAAAGACATGATATCGCCAGATCACGTTTCTGTTTTGTTGCCTAAAAGTTCATGTATTTAAATGAGCCTCGAGCGCCCGTACAGATTTGGGTGTTATGGAATATACATCTCTTCTCTTCTCTCACATATATTCACGCAGTCGTGCGTACGCTTTTACTTGGTAGCAACACATCATATCCGATCGATAGAATTCAGCAATGACCTCAGAAATGGCACCGGCCAATACTTCTCATACTCCCTTCAAGCCACCAAAGGCCACCGAGAGCCTCAAAGACGAGAACAACTACAGTTCATGGTCCATGGAAGTAAAAATGCTTCTCCGACTAGCCGATCTAGATATGGCTATCGACTCTGTCGAGGGTATAGCCCCCCAACCGCTAACAAAAACGTATCAACACCTCTCCGACAAGGCCTTAGCCACGATTATGGCGAACTGCGATTCAGAGCCGCTGTCACTCATTCGCATATCATCTAGCGCACTAAGTGCCTGGAACACTCTCAAGTCCCATTACGAAGGCCGCACCCGCATACACATGTCTGCGCTGCTCCTCGCAATCACTAATCTTCGCTTAGACGACAGAAAAGATACTCTAACTCAACACATCATGAAGTTTGAGAATAAATGGAATCTCCTGCTAGCCAACGTGGCTACTGTTTCCTCCGACACTTCCAGCCTCGCCGGCACTATTAAGAACTTTATCAGCTATGATGGGTGGAAAGCAACCATGTTATTGTCCACATTGCCCCACATTCCAGTATATCAGAGCCTTATCATGAATATAACTGGAGGAACTGCCACCCCGTCCTACGCAGATGTGGCACTTCGGCTCCGTGAATTATCCGATCACCTTAAAACTCGCCCAAAAAGGGACGTACCTCAAGAGCCTGCATCAGCCTTCGCGGCCACTAGCCTACCAGTTAAGTGTCAGTACTGCAAGGCAAAAGGATGGCCCGGAACCTCACATGATGAGAAGGATTGCCGAACTAAGAAGAGAGACTTGGCAAAAACCCCGACAGCTAATGTTACCTAGTCTGACGATGTTTGGGATACGTTCTGTGATATGACAACTACCGACGATGTTTGGGATACGTTCTGTGGTACGACAACCACTGAGACACACCACAGGCAAAATGAGTGGTTTGCGGATTCATGCTCTTCAATGCATATCACTAACAACCTAGCTGAGTTAATCAATCCGCAGCCCCATTATCAGCTAGTAAAAACTGGAGGAGGCAGCATTCAGTCCACTCACAAGGGCACCGTTCATCTAAGAAACCTCACTCTTCTTGACGTTCTATTTATTCCCAACTTTCCGCGCAAGCTCATTAGTATTGCAAAAATTTCTCAGCAGGGTGGATCCCTCAACATCGGAAAGTTAAATGTACTCGAATACAAGGGATATACGATCCCGCTTGTGATCACCAATGGAATCTACCAGCTAGACCTGACCCACCAGAGCTATTCAGCGAACACCAGTGTAGCAGAGGTTCTTTTTACTGAGCAAGAAGCAATGAATTGGCATGAAAGGTATGCTCATCTTCCTTTTCCTTCCTTTAAGACTATCTCGAAAGCCCCAAAGGATCTTCACCTATTTGCAAAGCAATGTCCTACTTGCATTATTACCAAGATGACCAAGCCACCCTCCCGATCTCATGGAATCCGAATACAACAAATAGGTGATATTGTCCACTCAGACCTCTGTGGTCCAATGCCTGTAGAGGACCTAAGGCGCCAAAAATACATGGTCACCCTCGTCGACGACTTCTCTCGCTTTACCATTACACGAGCAATTCGGTCAAAATCTGATGCGGCCGAAGCCCTTCAAACAATGATCACCTACTTCCAGAATCTTACCAGCATGCAGGTGAAGGCCCTTCAAATGGACTTTGGTGGAGAATTCAAATCTACATCATTTCGAGAATGGCTTAAAAAAGAAGGGATAATTGAGAAGCCCACAGTGCCCCACCACAGCGAAACAAATGCAGTTGCAGAGCGCACAAACCGCACTATTATGACACTTGTTAGAACCAACTTGAAAGGAATGCCCAGATCCACATGGTCGCTCGCTATGGAGTATGCCACCTTCATCAAAAACAGACTTCCTCATAGCTCACTAAACGGAATGGCGCCTCTTGAAAAGATCAAAGAGGTAGACATTGAGAAAGAACGAGCTCGTTTCCGGCCGTTCGGCCAAAAGGTGTTCTGCCACACTTACGAAAATGGGAAGTTAGCAGATAGAGCTACCGAAGCAAGAATTGTCGGCTTCACATCCTCCTATGGCACATACAAAGTGATTCTACCGTCAAAAAGAGTCACAACAGCAAAAAACCCTGTGGCCAAAGATGCGCCGCAACTGCAAGCTATGTTACCAGAGAACACCATTCAGCAGAACACTCCCACTGGTGGCGAACCGCCTCAGCAAAGTACTCCTCAGCGAAGCACTCCTCTACAAAGCACACAAAGCACTTCTCTACAAAGCGCACCTGGCGCTTTTCCGGAGTCTCCAAAAGCACCTCAGGCTACGGCTTTCCCTCCATCATCTAGTGAACGAGCTGTGTCATCCAACGAACCAGAAGAGAGGCGGAGGCGATACGCATCAAGATCTAATGAACCAGAAGAGAGGTGGAGGCGATACGCATCGAGATGGCCTGACGCTCTGCCAGTAATGAGAGATGAGCGAGAAGCAGAGGAACAGCTTCTCCAGGAGGAGGCAGAAGTACAGTCCCAGCCAGCGCCGCAGCAGCCAGCGCAGCAGCAGCCAGCGCAGCAGCAGCCAGCGCAGCCGTAGCCAGTCCACCAGCAGCAGCAGGCTCCAAGACGATCAACTCGATCTACAGCAGGCGTTCCCGCTATTCGCCTCGATCAAGATCCAGCTTACACCTATCTAACTATTGCTGAAGCACTAGAATCCAAGAATAAGGATCAGTGGTATCAAGCAATTCAGCGAGAATTGGCTCTGCTGGCAAAATATAAAGTCTACCAATGGGTAGATAAAGTGCCACATGGAGCGAAGATTATTGACACTAAGTGGGTGCTAAAGGAAAAGCTTGAGAAAGAACCATCTGATCCTAAGAGGTTTAAGGCTCGGCTCACTGCAAGAGGTTTTTCGCAAAGGCCAGATATTGACTTCGATCGACACAAAACCTATGCGCCAGTCTGCCGGGAAGAGTCATGGAGAATTCTCATATGCTTGGGCTTAAAAGGAAAGCTTATTATGCGACAGTACGACATCGAGGGCGCCTTTCTTAACAGGCCAATCCAGGAGATTCTGTACGTAGTCGACAAGCAAGCCACCGGAAACAGAGCATGGCTTCTTCTAAAGTCGCTCTACGGAACAAAACAGGCGGCTCACAATTGGAACCAAGTTATCGATGACATCCTGAAGGGAATGGGATTCGCTCAATGTAAGGATGATTTAGGGCTATATTATCGAATGACAGGAAAAGACCTAATTGTCATTCATGTGGATGATCTTCTCTGTGGCTTTTCGAGTAAGGAGGTTGCAGACGAATGGGAAGATGCAATGGAAGAGTACTTTACCATTGAGAAACGGGGCCTGCCATCTCGTTTTCTTGGGATGACACTCTGCTGGAAAGAAGAAGAAGTTCTAGTATACGGAGCAGATCACATCAGAGAGATGGCAGCTGAGCTAGGCGTTAGAAAGCAGTCCTCTACCCCCTATGGCACTACCACCAGCACTTCCAATGCACCATTCGATACTAAGGCTTTCCAAGCTATCGTTGGAAGGCTGCTTTACATCTCACGGATGTGGCGACCAGATGTTCGATATGCTGTCCAGCGCCTCTCGATTAAAGCGTCTCGGCCGACTGCTTATGACTACAATCAGGCTATTAAAATAGTCAGCTATCTGCTTGGAACAGATACGCAAGGAATAAAGCTCACTGGTAATGCAATGGAATGCATTGATGTTTACACCGATGCAGGCGAAGAAGAACTAGAAGAGAAAGCCACTACAGGGATTCTTGTGATGGCCGGGACCTCACCCATAGGATGGACAGCGAGAAAACAAGATGTTACAACGCTGTCATCTACTGAAGCCGAGTACATTGCATTAGGGGCAGGGGCTCAGGACGCCCTGTGGATAAGGAAGTTGCTAGAGTTTCTCGGAATAGATGTATCAATCCGGCTCTGGACAGATAGTCGGGGAGGAGCGAATCTCTCCTATAACCCTGATTTTCACAGGCGAACCAAACACATCCGGAGACGACACCATTTTGTGCGGGAATGTGTAGAGGAGGGATTGCTGACGGTTCATTGGGTTTTGGGTGAAAAGAACCCTGCTGACTTATTTACAAAATGTATAGATGGACACCGGTTGAAGCATCTCTCGGAATTGATGGGAATGGCAAGTTATCGGCTAGCGGATTAGGGGGGTGTGTTAAAAGAGCAGTAATAATCCGCTCGCAAAAGAACGGATAAGGGCGGGCGTCACAGGGATAGGAACGGATATCGCAGGACAGATGAATGCGGAAGAGGGGGCAGGCGGATATCATGAGAAATACGGATGCGAATAAGTGGTCCGCATATGGCTAGAAAGACATGATATCGCCAGATCACGTTTCTGTTTTGTTGCCTAAAAGTTCATGTATTTAAATGAGCCTCGAGCGCCCGTACAGATTTGGGTGTTATGGAATATACATCTCTTCTCTTCTCTCACATATATTCACGCAGTCGTGCGTACGCTTTTACTCTGGATTGATATGTAACAGCTACAACCGAGTAAAAAGTCCTTTTGGTTTGTTCGCATGTTGAAGTTACTTCACCATGAATTTAGATTTAGATTTATCGAGCTGAACTGACGACGTGCTGATATCGTTATATGAGAATAGAATTTTCATTTTTGACCAAAGTTCGCGGTGCATGCCCATGCTGCGTAGGAGGGTGCTCTCCACTCAAATACGAGGCGTAGCTTCAGGCCAGATTCTACCCTTCATAGCTAAAAGTCCAAATATTTTCCAGTAGGCTCGGGAATGGGGAGCTTATTTAGTTATTCTCAGTTACCATTGTATATCTTCGCACTTGCATAAGCTATGATATGCTACCACCCTATGTCTTGCTTCCAAATTGCATGAATGATATGGAGTATGAGAACAATAAGGCATGTATGCGGCTGCTAGTTACCTTGAAGTCACACAAGACAATCTGATGCATTGTGGATGTTCTTCTAACACTAGCATGGCTAGGAAATGTCGACGGGAGGCAGTTTAGTGTCCTTCCGTGATTAAGATGTGATCCCTTCCCCAGCGAAGGAGCGCATACCCAATATCCGAAGTACCCAACGTGCAGACATGACCCTGTAAGATAAATTCTCAGAATGAATGCCCCATATATAGTGTGGATTCTAGCTGGTTACACAAAAGATTGATGTATTTTTATTACCCATCTAAATTTAAATTCTGGTATTCTCCAGGTTTGTTTCTCCAACCATAATCACTTATAAAGTCAGCCTTGTATTATGGCCTTAATTGAGGAGCTATGTATATTAGTGAGAGGAAGGTGGGATGCTGATCATGATACTTGTACAATTACCGCTATTTCGGTGGATCTTAACGGCTATCCACAGGGGTGTATCTACAGGGCCATAGTATTACGTCTTTGTAAGCTTTTAGAGGCATAGAGGGGGTCAGAACTCGAACGTCTTCTCATAAGATATCTTCTGTGAAATTCAAGGTATAACAAGCAAATGCAAGATTTCTGGAAATTATACAAAACCGCGCGATATCATTAGATCTCCGGTTTATTTGAGTATAAGCGAGATTTATGAATAGTCTGATAAGGAGCAGTAAATGAATTTTATATTCATATTGCTGGGTGTATACAACCAAAATTTAAATCTACTGTACCCCAAGTTACTCGCACCGCTCTTCCTGAAGCTCTGTGACAATACAACAACTGTATGCGATTTGCCTGACCGTGGGAGTACTACCGTGATAGCAGTAATAGTATCGACTGTGGCATGTGTTAAGAAACTGGCACTCTTGTTTCCAACAGAGATGCACCGGAAGCTTGCAGAGGGCTGTACTTGAGCTCGGATTGATGCTTTAAGTGCAGCGACCATCGGTTCTAGCACAATCTGTCCCAGCCATTTTTCGCCATACGTTTCCACTATCAGTTATTTTCCTACTACTAATTTTTCATCGTCGTAAATATTGTCAGTTATAGGTTTATGCTTTTACCTGCGTGAATCTTTCCAAAAGCATTGATATTAATGTTGATATAGTCTTGCTATCTACCCGTTCTGCTGGGGATGGGTGTTTCACTCCTGCGCGACTTTGATTTATGTGTTCGTAGTTCTTCCAGGAGAACTTGTACGTAGATATGGGGCACCTTCCGAGTAATTAGACTTGATTTGTTGCAGCGGTGAATCGATTCATTAAATATCTATATTTGTTACTCCCTCTATGGTTCGACACTAGTTAGTAATGGTCTTAATCAGCCTTGTTTACACTTTTCGATTCTTCAGGGTAATTCAGTCATATAGACATGTATCCTGCAGCTGACTAAATCAATTGAGCAGACATAAATTCCAGGCGCCCTCTGTTATAAGTCAGAGGTCCCAGCTACAGGTATACCTAGCGACTGCAGCTTTGGATTATGTTTCTACCCCGGAGCTGCAGCTAATCATTTCTTGACTGAAACTTAACTAGGTACAAACTAATTGAGTGGCACCGTTTAGCATGTATTTCATTAACAAGTCCAAGCTCGTTGAAACAAACACCAGTACCTCTAACCAACACAATAAAATAAAAAATTCCTCACTGAACAAACAGCAGTAACAGCATCAAGGAGCATTCCCCAGGGTCAGGACCAGGTGGCGCTATCCGCCCAATGCACGGAAGGTCTCTACTGTTCACAACTCCAGCTCATTCACTCCGTATGAGATCAAGAAAGAAATTTTGATTACAAAGGAAAATGCGCATGTTTGAAAACATGAATAAGACATTGTAATCAGAGGAGGTCGCAGCATTAGCTGCTTCCTGTTCGGTATTAGAGTTGATTTAGGGGTGCCAATCGGCTCGCTGCAAGCGACACACTACATACATACCTAGTTAATGACTTTCGCTTGCCAACCCACCTGCCGGTATGGAGGCTCTCTAGATCTGCGCACAACGGATGAAATGAGACATGATGTGCCGGTACATATCTGAGTCGGATGGCGCAAAGTTCCCCACGATTCCGTAAAGAGTCCTTGTTCCCTCTGGCCTCACTGGCTCTCTATACTTCTTTAGCAACTTGACGTCGGTAAATATACGGGTATATTCATTTACCCTGAACCTCCTCTGGCCCATGGGTTCTCGAGACAATGCCTCTGGCATTCACACCACCCGCCACCCAGCTGCAGCCTAACTTACTCTACCCAGTGCCGAACTGATGTCATATAGCGTGAAGTAAGCCCGTATCAGAAATTACCACGCTAACCACACTGAACCCTGCCACCATGTCAACACAACACAAATCGATAGCTGGAAGCTCCTCATGAACAAATGAAGTTTGGGTTAAGATAGACATAAAGGATGAAGCATATTCAATGCCGCTACTGGTATGCCAAATTCCCGCAGGTAAGGCCAAGTGATACTCTGCTTTGTACATCTACTGCCCGCTGGCCACAACAATGTTACGGACCTGGATCACGGAAAACGCCAAGAAACATTACCCCTCCCGATTCTCAAACTTGGGCCCCGCGCGTCGTCCCTTTGACAAGCCTGCAAAGAACAAACAGATCATCACCGCTATCACCGAAGATCAAAGTTTCTCCCGAATAAAAACCCTTGTTAATCCCGAGAAGGCTCGGGCCTGAAGCCGACGGGCTCACATTTCACAAATCACTTCGTTTTTGTCGTATTGCCGCCGGCGCTGGAGCCGATTCTTTCAGCTATATATTACAGCCACACATTCCACCTCCTGACAGCGTCGATACAACGTCACCATCTATCCGGCCGGCGGAGGAAAACATTTATATATATCGCATATTTTCTATGTATGCTCGCTACTGCGGTTTTCATCTGCAAACCCACCCCTCATTCCCTGGCTGAACCGTGACTTTGTATTTCCACAGCTCGCCGGGACCTCTACATATTGTTAGCCGATATCAGATTTTCAAACCCACGTCACGCCCCATTCCCCACGAAACTATGTCCCCGTCAAAACACTCCCTCAATATCCTTTTACACAGCATCGAAGATCGCCCCGGAAAATACCACTGGGCATTCTACATCCCTGACTCGCGCATGACGGAGGTTGGTGACGTCTACCATTGTACAAATTTCAACGGGCTAGCTCCCTGGGCCTACATCAAAGTTCCAGCTACCCGCGTGCTATTTGAAAAAAGTACTATCCTAGCATTCGAGATTGGTGTGATACCGGACGGATTTGGTCCTTTTACGCTAAATCGGCGGAGATTTGAGAAAGTTGTCACTGGGGTTCCAGTGGGATCGGCGGTGCTAGTAGGGGAACCACCGGAAGAGTTGACTAGTAGGACTTGGGTGCAGGAATGTGTGAGGAGATTAGTGAAGGAGGGGATGCTGTTGTGTGGGGATGTTGCGGCGTTGGAGGAGGAGGCGAGAGAGGCGGGTCATGAGGCGAGGTTGAAAGGATTTGGGGAGGGACGGGTGGGAATGTATGAATTGGCTGTCAGCAAGGTATGTAAGGGAAATCCGAGGTATGATCCGGATTAGTTATGGAAATGAAAGAGCGGAGACTTCCCACTGCGCATTTTTTTTTTCGGGGTTTTGTGCATCCAAGCCGTGGATCTTGCGTAGTTTATGCTTATCTATTTGTTGAGGCATAACCAATGGCATTTCATGAGTTACTTGTCTACGTTGATCAGTACTGGGGTTTACTTTTGGAGATACCTGTCTATCGGTTTCTTTTTATTCCCATGTTTACCACAGTTGAATAGAAACATATTTGGAAATTACACAGTACCTACTGCAGGTATTACCCATGGCTAGCATCTTGCAATGTGGAGATTGTGTGCGCTTTTATGCATATGGCGAGGCTGACCAGATATATTTCACGAGATTCCACGCATGCGAGCTATCTCAGAAACTTTGAAGACTGTTGATACTACCCTATTTCCCTCGTGATAGTTCAATCTTGTGGTGTCATGACGCCAAAACCTAAACATGAGCCACTGTTAAAAGTCAGAGTCGCTACCGCAATGACTAGCCGTCCGTCTACGAGCTTTGGAAAGACTCTGTCGAAGAAACATGATTAAATGCTGAATGCACTCGGTTTGTAATTATGTCTATTTAAGGTGATGTATATACAGCTATATAGTATATCTAAAATATTTCGTAGGTACAAAGTAAAACAAGCGCAGGTGTAACTCCAGTACTCATTCTTCCTCTAGAACCTCAATGCCCTATTTCTCCGTTTTTCTTATATTTATCTCTCTTTTGCCACCAGATCGATCAAGTTCAGAGCGGTGCCTGTCTGCTCATACTACCACTTTCCAATTGCCAGCCATTGGGAAGTTGAAATCGGATTCTGAATATCTCAAATTATCTTGTTGAGAACTTGCACCAAACAAATTCTGTCCATGTTAAACCTGGGCCGCAGATCTTGCTAATCGCTGTTTATGGCCTTCTGCTGCGAAAACGTTTTCACAATGCACCACAATTCTTAACTTATCCTATCTCATGAATTGCAGTACTCACTCCGTCGCCCCGTACCATTATATATCCCTAGAACTCACGCAAGGTCGATATCTAAGTTCTGATACTAATCCGTCGGTGTCTTTATCGTTGTTTACGGAAGTGCAATCACAATTTTGTAACGGCATATCCCTCAATTCAGGGTAACGTTCAAAATACCAACCGTTATAATTTCGTTCATGGCCGACAGATTCGCGGTAGCCGACTGTGACTCGGAGAACAACTCTTGCTAATCAGACTTCCGGCCGTTGACCACCGGGTGAGTTGACTTCCCTCTCTCGAAGGATCGGCGAACGGATCTCTTAGCTCGCCGTCGGCTGAATTGGCAGGCGATCGCTGCCGTAATCGCATCTCCGATTCTAAAGCCGTAATCCAAAAAATAATAATATTAGGAATCCCCTCGCGAAAAACGAATCTCAGTGCCCAGGTCTATCACTGTAACTAAACTGTTTGAGACATAGTACCAGTACATACCTCTCTCCTCGAGCTCCCTTCTCCTCAACTCTCTCTCAAGGTCCTCCAGTCTCATCTGTCTTCCAGCAGTAATAGTAGCCTGATTCTCCAATGTTCCAGTAGGCACGACCAATCTCTCCCCAAACTCTCTTTTCCCGTTACCATATTTTGAACCAGGCTCGGATCCCCGGCGGAAAAGACTTTTGACCGAGTTCGATGCACTCCGGAAAGATTCAGTCATTTTCTCGAATTGTGTTGGTGATGGATGCTTGTCACTATCACCTGAGGATCTACAAAACAAAAAGTTAATCATAATTCACATCTGGTTCAACTACTTTGGTATCAGGGAACCCTGACCGTGTTGTAAAGTCGTCGACCTTCCGCCGTTTCCCCTTGATGGGTTGGGTATTCCCTGCCTTCACACTACTGCTCCATTTCCATGCTCGTGGGATGTCTAATTTGATAGGCATTTTGTATATTTGCTGGTTCTGGAAGTCAGAGTGAGGCAAGGGTCGTGAGTGAGGTATATTGGTGTTAATATAGGTTTACAGTTCTCACGGTAAATTTTGTCATTTTGAAATTTAAACTGCCGTAGTAAGCACGTCAGTATACTGGTGAGGATTAAAGTTGCTGTTGAACTCTACCGACTGAACTTTGGATACTGAGGCTTTAGTAATTTGGCAAATATTTACTGCAATCATCGGTAATTATTACATCTTTGAGGCCTTTGGTTCTATGCTGGTACAATTGGGTGATCAACTGGCAGAAACATGCGCAGCAGCAATGCGACGGAAATCACCTAGGCGAGCCCTTTGTGAACTTTGGCTATACTCAGCAATTGAGATGGTGCAGTCCAATATCGGTAATTCCGGTTGATGGAAGGGTAAAACTTGCTCTCGTATCGTGGACAAGAATATTCTGGGTGACTGGTGGTCATTACCTTCGCCATGCTTGCTACAAGATTAAAAGCGAATTACAATCTCAGCTGCTAGTTGTCTTCTCTTCCAATGTCCAAATTCCTATGCTGCGCTAGGCTGACCTACAAAAATGCCTAACCCAATCTCAGGAGGCCAGATATAGTTAATAGGATAGAAAGTATTTTAAGTTGGATCAAATATAAGTTGTAAAATATACTGTACTTTTACCTCATCAATCAATTTATATATTATAATTCTTCTTCATATGAAGTATATGGCAGCCAGCGTGAAGTAAGTACTTAGTAAATACCTTTTGGAATAGGCTATATCATACCACTATTATATTTAACTAACTTTGTGATCAACATCAAACTGCTATTATATTTAATCTACTTGGAATCTCACTAAACTGTGGAGTTATTATGATCCAGAATTGCTGTGGTATTCTCAGAAGTACGTGGTATAGCATAACTTTATTTATAGGGCTAATAAAGTTCAGCTACTTAGATAGTGCTCGTAGTAATTATTGAAAAGCAGAATCGCCACCTGAGTGATAATATCCACCTTTTTGGTATTGTATATTCCAATAACTATAAATTACTGTAGGAATAAAGAAATATTGAGTCCACAGATTACCATAGGAGTCACTACTTAGTATTATAGATGATGATGACCTATACCACTTATAAATATATTCTAATAACTACAGATTACACAGGCAGTAGGAATAAAGAAATATTGAGTCTACAGATTATCATGGGAGTCACTACTTGGTATTATAGGTGATAATGACCTATGCCACTCATGAATATATTCTAATAACCATAAATTACTGTGAGAATAAAGAAATATTGAGTCTACAGACTACCGTGAGAGTCACTACTTAGCATTATAGGTGATGATGACTTATGCCACTTATGAATATATTCCAATAGCTACAGATTACCATGGGAATAAAGAAATAGCGATGATAACCTATGCCACTCATGAATATATTCTAATAATCATGGGATAGATTGAGAAATAAATCCTTCCATCACTAAATGGTGGAAAATTCCAAGACACAGAAGAATGTCATTATACTGGACGCCTCTTTAAGTGATGAATGAAGGAAGAATTGCATTGAACTAGGGGAGGTGCCATAATTATTTCCTTTCTTTTGCGTGCACCGTCCTAATTATTATTATTATTTTTTATTACTATTTGTTTTATTATGCCTAGTCCGAGGGGAGGTTATGGTACACTTCCCCAGTGGGTTAGTGTAGTCATGTGCGGACTAGGTTCTGCCTCAGTTAGAGCTGAGGTCTCCGAGACTCTCGGAGACACGATCATGATGAGAATGCGATCCTGAGTCCTATCATACAGCATACCAGCAAACGTACTATATAGCATACCTAGCACACCCAGCATAGGTACATGGCATACCCAGAACACCTAGCATACGTCAACCAGACTAAGCATACGTATACCTAGCACACCTAGCATACGCAGCCTACGCAGCCCTACCCTTCTTACCCAGCATACCCAGCACCCAGCATACGGAGGATACCCATCATACCCAGCCCATACCTACCCAGCATAATGAGCATACCTACATCACTAATGCAGCATAGTGCACCCGGCATCGTTCATTACTCCCGGCACGCGGCATCCTTCACTGCACCCTTCAGTGCACCCGGCACCCTTCATGTTACGAGTTCGCACGTGAGGCTGGTCTACGCAGAGGCGGAAACCGAAGCCGACAGCCGCTGAGACTAAGGACGTGGATTGATCACCCATAGCAGGTCTAGCAATGGGCCCTCTAGACCCGCGGGTTAGAGAGACTGGCCGGAACAAGGAAGTGTGTGTCTGATCTATGTAGCGATTGCCTGAGGGCTGGGGTTAGGTCGTATCGACTTATGGCATAAACTGCTTCTTACGTAGGGTTGGATATTGGTGGCTTTTAGCAAAGCACTATGTTATCATATGGATGTCATGAGCTGGGGTTATTGCCAGCGGGCTATATAGAGGCCTCTTGTATCTAGATAGAAAGGGCAGAACCCAAGCACTGTCTTGCTTGTCTCGTATCAGAATATACTCGTGTCTCCACTCGCCCGCACGTCATATCTTCGCTTGCTCGCTAAGCTTATTTTTCTCGCTGAGGCCCTACGTATTCTGACACTTCACTGCTTTAGGCAACCTTCACTATACAGGTATCTTCAGTAGCTATCCACGCTCCCACAATTACATTTTGCTAATCCACACTCCCAGCTCTGGCTTCCATACCCTACGCACTGGCTTCCCTACCCCCCTACAAGCTCCCAGCTCTGACTTCCTTATTTTTCTCTGGCTTCCATTCACTACGCATTTCTGGCTATAGCTTCCCTACCTTATGCGGTCCCCGCTCTGGCTTCACTACTATACATGCTCCCAGCTCTGGCTTCTCTACTGTATGAGCTTCCAGCCCTCGCTTCAATTCCCTATGCTCTTTCAACTCTGGCTTCGAGAAAACCTTTGAAATACCACTCGCATAACACGGACTCCGTGAGACACCACTCGCTTAATGGATCATGTGTGACCTACAACACTATACGGTGAGTCGGAGTCGGAGTCCCAGTGTCCTCGACGGCCCGGCCTGGCCTAAAATATCAGGGCCTCCAGTGTTCGCAACCGGCCGGCCAATGTTCAGGCGGCCCCGGCCGAGGTGACTTCGGCCTGGACCGGCCTGGACCGTCTGAACGGACTGAACGGCCTGAACGGCCTGAATAGCCTGAATAGCCTTTTTTTTGTTTTTTTTTTAAAAAGTACTCGTTACTCCTATTCAATCCCAATAAGGGGACTATGAGGAGCCACCTGGAAGCCCTGGTGGATTCAGAACAAGGCAAGTTAATCTGCCAGGTCTACAAGCCTGAATAGCCTGAATAGCCTTTTTTTTTTCTTTTTTTAAAAACTCATTACTCGTATGCAATCCCAGTAAGGGAACTATGAGGAGCCCGGGTGGATTCAGGACAAGGCAAGTTAATCTGCCAGGTCCACCGCGCGCAGAAAGCAAATGGAGGCAAAATTGAGCAGGCCCCCATACTTCACCGGGTAATGCATCATCACCGGGATCTGCATCAGCCCCCACGCGAACCCTGCCGGTCCATTCTTGGCGGCGTAACGGCCTGCAAAATGAAAGGTACCATATCCAGCAAAATATATGTGCCTCGTAAAGATATAGAGATTCGTTGACGTGTGGTGGGAATGCGAAATGGATGGGTTTGGATGGGTTAACAGAAGGATTTTTGGGTCGCATCCAATATTAAGGGGAAAAATAGAGATAAGCAACTGACCGGTAGTACTGATCAAGAGTTGGGAATATACATAAATTGAGGTCGGAATGGCATAATCTAGGGTCTATAGATGCGGTTTAAGTAGCTTGAAAGTGATAAAGCTATGTACCTAACTTTGGAAGGTGAGGGAGAGTTTGTACACTTTTCCGAGATTTGTTTATATGGAAACCTGAATCAGTCTGAGCCAGCCTGAACTTAGCTGGCCGAATCTGGCCTTGCCTATGCGAGGTCAAGTCCACCTTGCCCCCCTTGAGTTTATCCGGCCCTAGCTGAGGCCACTGGAATAAATCTGAGGGTGCCTGAACTAGTTTGCATTAATTATATTGAGACTGGGTATTATTGACCTTGTCTGATAGATTGTGGGCTAGTCTAGGCACACCATAACAATTTTACATTACTATAATGTACTGAGTACTACTACTAACTGTGTGAAGACACTGGAGCTTCGCCTAAGCTTCACTTGACCTTCTTTTTACTAGCCTAGTACGGCGCATATTCATTTGATCTCTGATAAGCTAACTCCGACTTTCCTGAACCCACCTGAGATTAGTAAACTCACTTGAGGATTCATGAGTGCAAACAGAGGTAGTGAAGATAATGTTTAGTAGTTTCAGATATATGCAGCCATATTGTATACTACTAGTTAGGTCAAGCTAGCCTGAGACGTCTCGGATGAGTTGAAGGCCTATATAGTTGAAGTTTGAGCTTGCTTATTAAGGCACTGCCTCTTAAGCATACTGAAGTAAACTGGACCTGCTGAAGCCAACCTTGAGCTAGTACCTTTAGGCCAAAATTGATGTTGGTGAGGTGAGAGTAGTTCAGATATGTGCTAGTATGCTCCTGGGAGCTTACCGACTTGAGGTAAACTAATAGTAATTCAGAAGGATTTATAGTCGTTTGGGACGCCACAAGTGGCTTCAAGCAAACATATAGTAGCTTAAAGAAGCCCATTATGGTTCAGGTATGCCTGACTAGCCTACAATATATCAGGCAAGGTCAATAATACCCAGTCTCAATACAATATAATGCAGACTAGTTCAGGCACCCTCAGATTTATTCCAGTGGCCTCAGCTAGGGCCGGATAAACTCAAGGGGGGCAAGGTGGACTTGACCTCGCATAGGCAAGGCCAGATTCGGCCAGCTAAGTTCAGGCTGGCTCAGACTGATTCAGGTTTCCATATAAACAAATCTCGGAAAAGTGTACAAACTCTCCCTCACCTTCCAAAGTTAGGTACATAGCTTTATCACTTTCAAGCTACTTAAACCGCATCTATAGACCCTAGATTATGCCATTCCGACCTCAATTTATGTATATTCCCAACTCTTGATCAGTACTACCGGTCAGTTGCTTATCTCTATTTTTCCCCTTAATATTGGATGCGACCCAAAAATCCTTCTGTTAACCCATCCAAACCCATCCATTTCGCATTCCCACCACACGTCAACGAATCTCTATATCTTTACGAGGCACATATATTTTGCTGGATATGGTACCTTTCATTTTGCAGGCCGTTACGCCGCCAAGAATGGACCGGCAGGGTTCGCGTGGGGGCTGATGCAGATCCCGGTGATGATGCACTACCCGGTGAAGGATGGTAGGTGCCAGATGACTCCGAGAGGCCTGATTGAGGCCTACAAGAAACCCTCGCCAGTGGAAAGAAAAATCAAAAGTGGAATGCTCGAGTAAACCTTTCGCAGGTAGGTAGAAAAACCCCCTCAAAACCCCTCGCAAGTAGAAACCCCGCCAAAGAGAAGAAACAGTGTCATAAGCTGAAACCTCAAAAGTGTCATAATCCGGAAGTGAGCCAGAAAGTGTCATAAAGGAAAGTGTCATAAGCGTAGGAATCTCGTCCCTCGCCAGAAGAAATAGTGTCGAAACTCCCTATATAGCCCAGTCGTATGCCGTAGTACGGAATAGTCTCCTGCCCATGCGGAGCCCGTGTGTAAGGTCGATTGTCTCCGTCATGTAGATGACCAGTGATGATGCCAGCTTCCCGATCCTTCTGTCCTCCTTTAAAAGCCAGCGAATTCCCTGGTTTTGTGCTGTCTTGTTGTCCTCTTCGATCCAACGGCGCATCAGACCCGGCTTGTATTTTGTTGGAGCAGCGTGAATAGCCTGAATAGCCTGAATAGCCTGAATAGCCTGATTATTCATGAGCGCAGAAGATGTTCACATGTGGGCAAAACTGACATATTGATAGATATAACAATAACGACTGTAGGTTCGCACACAACCCGTCTCATAGCGTTAGGCTTCATAGATGTAAAGTCTTCAAAGAAAAGAAAAACAAAGGTCGCATATACAAAAAAACAACGGTCAGACTAAGCCTCATTACTTTCCAGCTCTGGCTACCCCGGCTTCCCAGTTCGCCGGCCTGTTGAGAACACTGGGCCGCCGCCGCCCTTAGCACCACACCCCCTCGAGTCTCGAGTTGAGTTGACGTACAGCTAGTATATATGTGGCAACGTTGCCCTGGTCATATTGGCCAGTCTCTAAATTTGTCTATGCAAGTGTAAGTACATTTGGAAGCGGTCAACTGGTTATTGTACGGATGCAAAATACGAAACAAAGAAATTGTGCAAATTCGCTGATACCAAATAGGACAGTATTTTTGAGTATACCTCATGAACAAGAAGAGGTAATCCGAAAGGACTTGATTGTCTTGACCCGTATCTCCGTGAAACTAGGACATTAAGTCTGTTAACCACGAATTCTCAACTTTGACAAAGACCCCCCCACATGCACATGGCCATCATAGGATGTCATAAATATGAGTATGTTTCCACAATCTTCAATAGTCACTGGAGAAAGCATCCAACCAACCGCCATCTACAAAAGCTTTTGTTCTCAACACAAATCAAACAGCTTTAACCATGTGTATTAACCTTCAGGTCCTTTGTCCCACCTGCAACTACATCTACGTAGACTTCACTCGCCAGTGCTGTTCTCCCGCAAGTAAGCACTGTGTCCAACGCCAGCAATTCAAGGTTGAAGACGTCCATTGTCCGCTCTGCGCCATCAATAGTAATGCGGTATCAGGCCCGGCGTCAAGCTTTCTTCTAAGGGCTCAAGGAAAGGAAATGTTTGTAGGGGATCTGGTATCCCCAATTAACTAGGAAGGTCCAAAGTTAGGATGACGCTCGAATAACTTCCTACACAATATTCTTCAGGGTGAGGAGATTTCCTAGAACACGTGCACCACATCTCATCGAACGCTGAGGCAATTACCTGCCAACTTTCCCGCAATTTTTGGTTCCTATCGATATCGTCCATCCGTTCATTGAGATAACCCTGCTTTTGTAGGGTAGATGTTGGGGCGGCGGTGCCCCAATCAAACAGCACATCCGTAGTAGTGTTTTTAATACAGATATGGATTTTGAGAATCGTAGTCTTGAACTGGCCAGGTCCTGAAAAGTTGCCGAGGTTCAGGCGGATATGGACTAGTACCGCCCATCACTGTGGCAGCAATGCAGGGATTGGAATATCCATAAAATATATCTTGTAGTGTTAGGAAGCCTCAAGAACATGAGAACGTGAGTTTGTGTATAGAAGTCATCCTCTGAGGCGGTTTTTCCACCAAAATTAGCGATTTTGGAATGATTTTCAACTAAAGCTAAAGAGACCGAAGCTCTGCATTTGGAATTCTTTTTAAAGATACATATTTCTCTCACATAATGAGTGAAGAGATCAAGCAAGGGTTCAATAGTATTTGAATTATACATGTATGTACCTCCTCATACAAATTTGTATGGCAACATGATGTATTTCGTCCTCTGGTAAGTTCTGCACCTTCTGTGTACCACACTCGTCAAGCTGAATCAATCATAACTTGTAAGGTGGAGGCTTCAATAATCTCTAGAAGCATAGTGGACTACAAGTGATTCCATAAAAGTGGTGCATTATATAAATATTCTGAAAATGGCCATTGGGGCTAGTCTAAGGATTGGAGTGCGCTCTGAATCCACCCGTAACTCATCATTGTTCAATTAGCGAGTCGTGTTGACATAAGCCTTTATATTTCCCTAACATCCGTTGCATGATCACTCCAGATAGATCTCCTCCTCAATTTCAACTCTCAATAAGGAGCAGAGACAATTTTTCTCTGCTTCCACGTCTCGGGCTTATTCCCGGGGAAATCCGCATGCACAGGACCATTGTCTGCTTTGTATATGGACGCTGTCATAAGTTCTGCGGGAATAGGGCATTTGCCTAACTCAAATAGGCGTGCCCCAGATTAGCAATTCGAAGCAATTCGAACATCTGTATGTACAGATACAGATCCAACCAAATTTGTCCCACAGTCCGCTATTCAGCAGAAAATCCGGTGATGCGACGTCCATAATGGGATACTAGAAATCACTGACGAGGCAAATGTTGAACTTGATGAGTCAATCACAGATTTCGCTGGGACCCAGGCAAGGATTTTCGATCCTAATTGAGCCAATGCCTCGCTAATCACAAGGGAATCGAAGTTCATCAACAACAATGCCTCAAAGTGTCGCGCATGAGTTCTCTGTTGAGTGCTTAGAATACTTAGTCCACTGTTTTATGAACCTGAACACCAAGAGACTCGTTAACGGCCATTGACCCTGAATTAGAAAAATCGTCGGTATATGTCAATTGCGCCAGGTGTGCAGATTGGCAGAATTAATCCTTGTCGAGCTTAGAATAAATCCTTCCTCTTCTAGACAATGTAGCGATACCACCAATTGCAACAATTGACTGACGAACTCCTGAGGAGTTTTTGTAGAAGCTGCTACCAGGTCGGTTTTGGCAGACTCATGAATCCATGGAATATTCATGCTATTTTTGCAGCAGGAGATGGACTTGAATCGGTACTGATTCTCGCTAGAGCCGTACATGACTGGACTCTCAAATTGCGGCTCACGCCGCTCTATCTTGACTTTAAGCTCACTAGCACCTAAGTATTCCCTATGCTCAATGAATCTCGGGCCAGGACTCCCACTCTCGATACCCTTAGATCGTGACTACAGGCAAACCTCTATAATAGCATAACGTCGGGACCGGCGTAGCTTTGGAAGATTGTTGTCCCACCACATGCAAATCAACATCTCCAGACTCTCCATGTCGTTTATACTCTTTAATACCATGTCGCATTTTCCAGCTTCCAACCAACCATTTGAGAACTTTAATACCATTTTATCCATGGGGCAAAGTGCCCCAAAGATAATTGCCGCACTTTCTTTGATAAGATTACCACTTATTGGACTTGTTTTTCAGACCGTAGAAACCAGCCCTAGAGGACTCTGTCCAACTTTGGATATTGAACTCGCCGAACTCGCTTGGTGTCGCTTGTTAACAGCATTCTGCTACCTCCGGAAGTGGTGGCTCATCTCAAAATCTTTGTAAATTCCCTAAGCTCAGATTAGCACAACACTTCACACTTCTGGACAGATAAAGCATACGAGATTGAATAATTTGTTTCTTAAACTTAACATTAGACCACCTGCTGTGTTGCCTTTGGATGTCCTTCTGCATGCGAAATCAACTGGAAGCGCTCACTGTCAGTTACATCAACCTCTCGATGGCGGAGTGTTTGGGGTCCAGTCTGTGTTGTTCTAGTAGGCTAGAATCGATCGCAATTGAACTGATAGATGTATCCAGATGTAGAGATCGAAGCACAAATCTCCATTCACAACTTGGTCCGCCCCCCATGCCACATTGAAAATAGGTATGCGAGGTAAATACTATGCATGCAATTACAGAGTTACTATTTTCGCCAGAGTCCCAAACTCGGGCCGGCTGCCTCTATGCTAATAGCCAGGTTATGCATATATACAGTATGTTATTAAGAGGTTTGCCTATATCTTGCAGGAGAAAGGCCTGGTCTTTGCCTTTACCCTTGGTTCGACCACGTGGCGGGATTGGATCGATCCAAGTGTACTGTACACGGGAGTGGGATTGTAGAAGGTACTGCAGAAACATTGATTGGTTCCCCGGTAGGGCTGTGAGTGGGTCGTATGTGGTGGAGAAGTTGAGTTAATCACAGAGGAATTGTTGGTGGGGCGCGCCAAGGCACCACTGAGAATTAATAAATTGCGCTAGACTGCATATGAGGAGTATTTAACCCCGTCACGATAGACTATTAAAAAAAAAAAAACCCAGCTGGAGAAAATGCCCCTTGCATCACCAGACAGCAAATGCTCAGCCAAGGCAGTAACTCCGGATAGGCGATGGACATTATACGTGGGCTTTCTTGTTTTCTGTCATCATTCCTGGATACTTCCTACAGTTTGAATTGGGGTCCTATACAGTTTGTATGTATAGAGTTGGGATATCCTGTACCATATCCGGTGTCACAGAGGTGTCGACCGCTCTCAATGGCTCCAAACCTAGGGCAGGTGTGAGTACAGACTTTAAAAAAGAAAAAAAAAAACACCATGATCGTCACAAGAAAAGGGTACTTAAAAAGATTGGCATCACGCGTGCCTAGGCTTGTAACTCGAGCCACATTAGGTAGGTCAGCACCTGACGGTCTAGCTCTCGTCGGGTACAGTAGGCGAGTTTGAGAAGACTACGGCAACGTGTAAGCACTATTGCTAGGACAAACTTAAAACGTTGGAAAAATATACATTTCCATCAACACCCTATGCCTTATAATATGGTCCAATGTAGGGAGTAAAAAAGATTATGATCGTATCAAACAATTATGACATCGACAAGGCACACATATGTTAACACTGGGGAATAAATCACGCCCAAAGCATTAGCTATTGCGTGATCGAATGAGCTACGTAGTTCAGCTGGGAACGAGATATGGTACCTAGTTCAGCTGGGGACAAGCTTTGTAGTTCAGCTGGGTAAGAGCTACGATAGTTCAGCTGGGTACCAGCTACAATACTTTTTTACCGCCTATGGTTGGCCAGTTCAGGAGGATCGATAGTTCAGGCTGAAGGCACAGTCCACTATTTATATAGCCATAAGTTGCTCCGTTCTTCATGTAGACAACATTCAATACCGACCACTGTGAATTTTCTCGCATCAAAATAATTCAATATACCCGTCACCTAGGATGGCCTCTGCACTTCAGAAACCACCTTGCGCACCTGTGCCGAAAAAAATCGGAGTTGTTTTATTCCCCACATTCCAAACCCTTGACGTTGCTGGCCCCCTCGATGCCTTTCAGTGGCTCTCGAACTATGTCCCAGATCTAAAGTTATACTTGCTCGCTAATACGCTCGATCCGGTCTCTACTAAATTCAGTGAGACCGTATTCCCCGGCAGCCATACCTCAGACTTCGGCCTCAGCATTGTACCCACACATACCTTTGACAATGCGCCTCAGGATATCGATGTTCTGTTTGTGCCAGGAGGATATGGGGTAATGGCGTGTGGGGCTGCTGGGGATAAGGTTTTGAACCCTGTTCGAGCATTTATCAAGGAGCGGTTTCCAAAGGTCATGTATCTCTTGACTGTATGCACGGGTTCAGGGCTCGTGGCTCAGACTGGCGTGTTGGATGGGTATAAGGCGACATCAAATAAGGTATGTGCTTAAAACCAGGGTTTTTACGTTATGGAAAAAAGTAAATACTAATACATTACTGTTCGCACAGGCCGCATGGGATTGGGTTACAAAGCAAAGCCAGAAGGTGAATTGGCAGCCAGTTGCTCGCTGGACAGTGGATGGTAAAAAAGATAAAGGCGATAGAGTAGACAAAGTCTGGACATCGTCAGGCGTCCAGGCTGGCATGGACATGGCGCTCGCATGGATTACGCGCGTGTATCAAAGCTATAACCCGAAGCCTGAAGATTTGGGTACCACTATTGCCACTACAGAGGAGTATGTACGGGATCTGGATCCCAGCCGTGATCCGTTTGCAAAGAAGTTGTGCCGGGGGTGGGATTAAACGGTAATGGTGGTTAATGTTTTTGGCTCTACTTTAAGTTGCAGAGTCGTATTGGGAAAATTAATTCCAGAGTGTGATCCAATATGTGTGGCCCAATATTCTAGTACGAAGTGCCACTTAGTTTATATACTTAGTGACAGTGAACCAGAGAAATTATGATATCCATGATGACTACTTTAGAGGACGAATGATCTCCCATCCAAAGCCAAAGCTCTCGAATTTTTTTGTCCTGATTAACGTTGTGGTTAAACCGCCTATAGCCATTGGTCAAGCTGCCAAGGCGATTCGTAATTGAGATTAGCTTAATGGAAATAACGATTGACTACCACTACTGTATCCATGCCTTTGATTTGTCATAGGAAAGAATCGTCGCCTCATGTTATTTATTGGGACCGAATGAGAGTAATGAGTATCTAAACAAAAAAAAAAAAAAGGAAGACTCGTACGATGCCCTCCGATCCGCTCTCTCCCTGCGGTCATGATGGTGGCCGACTCTGCCCGGGAAAATCCTCATCAGTGGGCGGTGTGCAAGCCACACCCGATTCGCTCCCCGTTTAACAAGACTCTTGGTCCGAATCAGAATGTAGGTGTGATAAGCACATCATCCGCTCCGCCAATTGATACACCTCCTATATTACCACACTCTATGAGCATGATACGAGAAATGTAAGAGATCTACGTAGAAGTGGTGCATATTCCTCTGCGTAGGGGTCAGTGAGAGTACATTACAGGTGCAGCCTGAGATAACCAAGAATTCGTTTTTACTGGGTGTTATTGATTACTCTATAAATGTATCACATGTATATACCGTATAGCTGTGGAAACCCTTCAACTGGCGTAGAAGACGCATAGCAAAAAGATGCATCCCACTGGGTCCTGCCTGATATCTACCGAGACTAATTACGGGGGCTCCGAATATGCGCCGGCCATTATGTATGCACTTGTGATCATTCCAGTTTGAATATCTTGTCACTACGGAGCACCGTAGCCATACTTTCGTATCCTAGTTAAAACATGTAACCTTATTGTATTGAACGATAATCTAGAAACAAACCAGGAATGTCTAGTGGCATTCGGTTCACAGAATTACACACCAACCCCCCCCCGCGCTATCTAAACTTGATTGTAATTCCGTTATCCTTTGCTGCATCGTGGCTCTGTCCGCCTCCAGCATCTTCTGCATGCTGTCTTGATCCTGTTGCATCTTTTTCATCAAATCTTCAGCAACCCGACGCTGCTCCTCCAGCAACTCCGCATTTCGCTCCACATTCTCAGACGCCTTGAGCATGTCTTCCTTAATCTGTGCCAGCTCCCTTTCTCTTTTCAAAGCCTGCTTCTCAAGCTCACTTATGAGAGCCTGTCCAGCTGCCGTGTCCTTAACGTCCTTCCCCTCGCTCAGTTCCTGCTGGATTCGCAGGAAAACTGGAGACTGAACCACAATTCGGTCAATGATTTGCCGACCAGCATCTAGAGTCCCATTATATCGTGCATGCCCTGCTCCTTGTGAGACCATTCCATGCCAAAAACCCCCTGGACCAAGCAAGTACTCGGTTTCCACTTCCACGCAGCGTTCATACTCCATCTGTCTTATGTTAGCTAGTGAGCAATTGATGCATACAGTGCCAGCTCATACTGTAGGGGTAGTTATACCATTTCCCATCGCGTAGTCACTAAAAGCACATTCTTCATATTTTCATCCCCACAGAGCTGCCTCATCATTGACAGGTTGCGAGTCGCAGTGCCTGTCATCCGATTGTCCGTGATACGGTGGAGGTATATAAGCCCCGAGAGTTTGAGGTCATTTTTGTACTGGAGACCCAGCCAATCCACAAAGGTAAGGAGAACATCCGTGTCTGACATTTCAGTATCATCAAACCCTGGGGTGTCTACAAGATAGACATCATATCTTTTCCCATCTGGAGTTATATGGTGAAAGTGAGCTGGTTGAATTTCCTTTGTGCCTAGAGTAATTTGATCAGCAACCAGTATGATCAATGGATACTGTTACTAATTTCCACGACGCTCTGCTATGAAACAAACAAGACTTATGAAACTATGGACTGGAACGGAACTGTACATGACCGCAAACCCTTTCCTACCCGGATGTTGGCGTCATTGGTGAGTAAGTTGATGAAGGTGCTTTTTCCGACTCCCGTCATTCCCATGACTCCAATGAAAATTGGTGGATTTGTTCCTTTGGTCTTCCATTTGGGAAATTGGTCCATAATATCAGAGATGCTATCGTGGTATTTCAGGAGATAATTCAACGGCAGGCGACTTGGGAGTGCAACTGGTTATTGTCCGCACATATACCCGTATTGTTGAGTTCTCGATGCCTTGTATGCGGACACTCGGCTTTAAATTTGTGGGTTAGGAAGCTTCCTCTCAATAATGGAGCATGGCGGAGCTTCCCAGAATTGCTGATGTGCTGGCATAGGTATTTGTTATGTATGTAAATCTGACCAGGGAACCTTTTCTCTGATGACTGCGCATGTGGCCAGATCCACAAGGGCCACTCAACATGCGACCTCCACCCTCCTGCTAAACTAATGCAGATGAATGGATTTGAATTGTGAGGCTGCAGATTTCGGAATTATTCCATACATATGATACGGTATTAACCCACAAAGTAGCAGCCAATAAACAAGGTTATACGTATCGTATATGTTAGTTTTCTACACTTAGTCTTTGAATCCAATTGAATCCCGGTCATGGTTTTAGACCGATTGCCACTTGACAAAAAAAAAAAAAAAAAAATTGAACACTACTGTATTGTATATAAGTGGAGTGGAATTTCCATGACCGTGAATTCCCTATTTCCTGGATAGAACTGGCGTTCGTTAACCAATCCAGATTTATTCAGTCTGAACTAATTCGAGAGAATGGAGACAAGACCTGCCGAAAAGGTTATCTTAGTGACAGGAGTAACGGGAGCTGGTAAAAGCACTTTTATCCAAACCATCACTGGCGATTCCAATGTAGTCATAGGGCACGGATTGCACAGTAGTAAGTTGATATAGTTGATATTTCCTCCGCAATAACATTATTGTTGTCATGGTGCTAACGCAACCGGGGATTAGGTACGCAGGCAATTGCTACATACCTCGCGGTGATTGAGGGAACAGAATACCGGTTTCTAGATACCCCAGGGTTCAATGACACAGCCCGAAGTGAGATGGACGTTTTGCTTTGCATCACATCCTGGCTCTGTGACCTGTATTGCGCAAACATTCGGATCACCGGCATTATCCACGTCCACCGAATTTCCGACGATCGTATCCAGGGCTCTAGTTTTAGATACCTGCGGATGCTTGAGGCGCTTTGTGGAGAAACTTGTATGCCAAATGTCATTTTGATGACGACTCATTGGGATAAGGTTCCTATAGCACTAGGCCAGGAACGTGAGTCGGAACTCCGTTCTGGCTTCTGGAACCAAATGATCCAGAAAGGTGCACAAACCGCCAGGTTCGATGGATCTGCCACAAGTGGATGGAAGATTGCAGTATCATTGAAGAATTGCAGTCCAGTTGTACTTGCCATTCAGGAGCAAATGATCGATCAGGGGAGAGTACTGTCAGAGACAGATGCGGGTCAGGTCATGAATGAAGAATTGGTGAAGATTCAAAGGAGAACCGAGATAGAACTACGCCATGTGCAAGAGACCTTGCAATCTCAAACCCAGCATAATGCTCAAGCGCAGGCAGACATGGCTGAGTATGCACGGGGCCTTGAGAAAGCTCTTCAGGATGCAAAAATGAATCAACAGGCGCTGCTGGCGCAAACGCAAAGAAACCGGGCAGAGTGGGAGGCGAGGTTTGCAACCCTGTATAAAAAGATGCTGGAGCAGCAAAAGAAGTCATTTTTGAACTTCGTAGCGGACGTCGTTACGGACGTCGTTAAAATGGGTCTGACTTCGGCTTTTGGTGGTGGTTTCTAACATCATATTGACCTCGGCAGAATTTAGTGCTTCTGTGGGCAATTATTCGTTTCCATTCTTGTAACCTCTCTCATTCCTTTGCTCTATAATTTTCATTTCCTTGGGGTGGCTCTCACCAGCCGGTGTTCAAGGGTAGCGAGGTATCAAAGCAATAAAATGTACCTCTACCGCTTCTCCTCCAACCACGGAGCTTTTTTTTTCTTTTCTTTAAATGGGAGTAATAAGGTAGTTAAAAAAAAAGTAAAAAACATCGTGCCCAGGCCTGAGTGTGGACCCCGAATCATATTAACAGATACTAAGTGCATGTAGGAAAAGCAGCCGACCAGCACAATTATGTTTACAACCCAGATCACCGAGTGCCCCAAGATACAAGTACAACCCATAACTGGTATAAGGTACTATCCCTAGACATAGTAAGTCTTTCTAAAACACCGAAAACACACCAAAAGTGCCCATCGTAGACACCTGCATAATTAAACTCACCTTATGAATTTTCGAGCGGCTTTTTTAATAGAGTTTAAGCTTGATCCAAAATCCAAGGTTCTTCAGCTCCCCTGGTGAACTTTTGGAGTCCTCGGAAACTGGAAACTCGTAAATATTCTCCATATAGTTTAGCACAATTTCTGCGATTTGGGAATTGGCTTCAGTTTTACAGGCTGCTGTGCTTGTCCAAGACGTTTAACCAGGCTGTAGAAATCAGAGGAAAAGACTTTGTGCTTTTCTCTTACAGTGAACTCTCGGTATAAGAATATCGTCCGGCCGGGGGTATATTAAATATATTCTTATATCAAATGTCAGGGTAACTACTAAAGGTATACATCAAAAAAGAGAATTAACGTGAGGCAAAGGAAGAACTAGGTACAGGAGAACCAGGAACAGCCCTAGATGAAGTGAAGAAGGCAGTAATGACTGTTTGCTTGCCTTTCCTTTTATCTGCCAGTTGTGCAGCCTCAATGCGCTGGCTTTCGCGACAATAGAACTGTTCCGATTGTAACGTGTGTCGCGGTATTGTGTTTTGTGGCGTTGTATTTGGCAGCGTTGTCTTTGGCAGTGTTGTTGGTTATGGAGTATTTCTTATCGATAAGCCTTCCTATTCCAGCTAGGCTGTTTATACATTACCCAATCAGGTACTCTTGCTGTAAGAATATCTTAGTTAACAACCTAGAGAAAATAAGAATATTCTTCTATCAAATATATTCTTATTTTGTATGGGGGCGGGGGGAGGTATATTCTTATATCAAGTATATTCTTATATCAAATATTCTTATATCGAGAGTTCACTGTATATCTACAATTTTTTTATGCATTTTTCACTCGATAGTCACTTTGGGTGTGTTTTGGTGTTTCAAGACTTATGTCTAGGGGCTGTACTCCGTACGGACTAAAGTACTTTACAAAGTGGTGGCCTCGAACTGGACGGGGTTACCCTATCTGGAACCGGGGATGTTCAACTATACCCAATGCAGGGTACGGTAGGCGGGAACCTGCAGACTTGTTTTACAAAAAAAAAAAAAAAAAAACTCAGTGTACTGGACTAACCTATGTCAGGCTACCCACGTATTAGGTGGTACACCCCCAGTCTGTATCTCAGCCATAACAATAAGGTAGAAGCTGTAAATACATACAGTACCCCGGCGAAAGTATCAGCGCACCCCCCCTGCATAATATGCAGCGCTTACACCTCGAGGTAAGACATGTTGTTTAAGACATGCAGTGAGCACAGCTTATAACTCGTGCGGGGTCAAGTGCGGTAGACAACACTCCTATATAGCAAAATGTCTTCAGTAGCAGTCTCGCTCCCACTTGTAAAGGAAGATATGGCAGCAGCTGGCATATCTACACCGGTATTCATGCAAGACAATTCCCCTATACATAACTCTTACTACAGTTTAGGTTGGTTACAAGATGAAGGATGGAAGGTTGCAGATCACCCAGCTTGCTCACAACCCTATTGAGCATATTTGGCGATATCTTAAGGGAATTTTGTGCTAAAGATTTCCGGATATTGCAACTTGTCGGGGAGGGCCAGCAACTGTCAAGAAAAGGTTGGCAGATTGCTTGTTAGACGCTTGGAAAGAGATTCTATCTACGTTACTTGATTCTTTAACAAGATCTATGCCTTGCCGAGTGGCAGCTGTGATTAAGGCAGAGGGATAGTATACGAAATATTGAGATCGAGGACCTTATAATGTATATGTTCTGGTCCGTTCCGGGATTCAGTCCATACCGGTATGGACCGGGCCGTTCCAGGATTGCCCGGTCCATACCGGTATGGCCCCCCATACCGGTATGGACTGGGCCGTTGCGAGATTGCCGGGCCGTTCCGGGATGGCATATATCTACACTCTGAGCGATGAACGAAGGCTAATTGAGTGGAAACCGGGTCTATTATATTTTATACATAACAAAAGCTCAAACTCCACTACGTGTAATTTCATGATACCTCTAGTTCATAGTACTATAGGTCTTGTTCTTTTCTGCATGCAGCAAAGTATCACGAACATGTTACATCATGCTCCAAAGCTACTTGTTTCCCATCATTACTGTCCTTCCATCGCAGTTATTTGGGTCTCGCAGGTATGCTTTAATTCTGCGATACCTAGGTAGTTCTTGTTAGTCACCATGTACTTGAATTGGATATTAAGGAATTACTTCTCAAAGGTCACCTGGGATTTACTTCAATAATTGCGCTTCGAGATCGAGTGAAACCTAGGGGGTGAAACTGATCCAAATCAATAGCACCATTATCTTCTGACCAACTGACATTATGGTAAGGGCGGGAATGTCGTGGTATGTTGGTAATTCCGGGGTGTGCTCTGGTAATGTCAGTGTGCACTAGTCTGGTTGGCACAGTGTGGTTACGTTGAACAAGTGTGTTGCGTTGAAGAAAATTCTCACAAACTAAAGGTTTCAATTCCGTAACGGACCAGAACATTTCTCTATATAATAACTTTCATTTTGGGTATACCTCTACTGAGTATTTTTTTGGATAGGTCGCCTATGTTATCTCCGATGTTCTTTGACCAAATGTTGCTACAAAATAACCTTCATATTGGATATGTCCCTATTTAGTAATTTTAATGTCGCTGTGGCCGCTGTGGCCGCTGTGGTGTTGTGGTAAATCCTTGTTGCTATCCGTGACATTGAACAATTTAATCTCGTAACGGCCTGGTCCGTTGCGATATCCAGCCATACCGTAACGGCCTGGTCCGTTGCGATATCCAGTCCATACCGGTATAGACCGGGCCATACCGGTATGGACCGGATCCCGGAACGGACCAGAACATATATATGTATATAGATTTAGCTCGACATGTCTTACCTGCATGACGTGGTTTCACATTGCTGCATATAAACTGCATAAATAGGGGTGCGCGGATACTTTCGCCGGGGTACTGTATATAAAGAGTTTGAATGGTGCGGGAAGAGACCGAAGTTTCTTTTCTACACAAGTTGGTATGTCGAGGGATGAGAGACTAGAAAAGTCCGTAATTGTGGGATGATATGTAGCTATAATAGGATTGCCATACACTAGATTGTTTGAATACGAGCCATGAAGCTGCCCTGTTTTTCCAGTGTCAAATTTTGGTTGTATTCTTTGTGGAACTACACAGAAGTGAACTGCATATGTGAGAATCTCTTTGGCATCTTTCTAGCATATGTTGTGCATAGGTTTATATCTTATGTAATTTTTCAGGAACTTTATCCGGCACAAAAACGAAGCCTGTACATTAAATAGTAAATGAATAATCACTGAAACCACTAGGGGGGGTCTTACAGATTAATAATACAATGGCTTTTCGTCAAAGAGACAACATAAGCCTAGAGAAATTGATGCGGGGAGGTATGCATTTGCGAGCGTTGATGTGCCTTGGTGTTTGCGACAGTATCATGCATTTCAATGCATAGAAACTGATACCGATCACCACAGTGAGCAACTGGGGAAAATTTCTTGGTGGAACATCGATCGGCGCGCAGAAAATAACGTAGGCGAATTGTAGATGTTCCAAGCAAGGTTTAGGTGCCGCAGTAGAATCTTCTATGAATCAGCAAAAACTCTTCTATCTTTTGAACCTTCCTATGCCTGTACAGTAGGTACAATACATAATCATAACTAGACTAGTTTGATTCAGGATAAAAAATTATAAATAGGCCCGCGCCGAGGGTAGTAGAATACTCACGTCTTTTTGCTACAAAATGCAAGGTGCTGCCCAATAATGGAGTCACGACTGACCAGGTGTCTTTGCAGTGCACATAGTTAGATGTAGGTGATCATGAGGTGAATCGGTGGGGCTTAAGTGGATAAATGTATCATGCAGTAAGAGTATCTCTTCAAAAATTCCATACTGATTACTTGGATACAGTGGTGCAAGATTGGTAAACAGCAAATTGGTCTTACTTCTGATTTTTGCCGCACACAACATCTCGCAGCGAATTATGAGTTCCCCTGCTCAGTAACTGCATGCGCAAGAACAAACACCGCAGGTAATTGGGGAGACACTTACCAACATGGTCCATAAATAAATCACTGGCTTCTTCCGAGCTTATTTTACTAGGCTCGAGCACTGATATTGATAGCATGGACAAATTTGATTTTACGAAGTGGCAGGAATGGAGCAAGCAGCCTCCAATCTTCATTGCCGTGATTGGGATGACAGGCGTGGGAAAAAGTACATTTATAAGAAACCTCACGGAAGACGATGATGTCAAGATTGGAGCGGGCTTGAATTCATGTTGGTACTCCCCTTAATGGGTCGCTACGTATTATATTCTCGTTTATTATACTAGGCTAATATAATAGCTATTACCGTAGGTACCAAGGATGTAAAGACAGCCAAAATGGTACATAGAGCTGCAGATGGACAGTCCTATGATGTCTACCTAGTGGATACCCCTGGTTTCGATGATACAGAGCTTTCAGACAGTGATATCCTCTCCACTCTGGCCAACTGGCTTTCTCTGCAGCATGAGAGAGCACTTAAGCTATCAGGATTGATCTATTTACACCGTATCACGGATGATCGTATGACGGGCAGTGCTGTGAGGAACCTTATTATGATGCGGAACCTCTGCGGAGAGGAGAATATGCAGAACGTAGTTCTAGTGACTACGAGATGGGAGACGGTGGTGAGCATGACAAACACCTCCCTCCAAACCTTTCGGTGCGTACTTCTCCGCTAATGCAGCGTAGCACGATCACCAGGTGGCTGAGGAAAATGAACATGGAGGATTGCTCGCCCCCGGCGGATTCTGGCATGGCATGATCCAACAAGGCGCAACATATACCCAGTATAATGGCACAACAGAAGCCGCAACAGCGATCATCGATCGTCTAATACACCAGGCTCCAATTTATCTAGCAATCCAACAGGAGCTCAGCCAGGGGAAGAGTATCAATGAAACGGCGGCAGGTCAAGCAGTCTTCACTGAGATGGAAAAAAAAGCCCTGGAGCTACAGCTAGCTGAAGAGGAGTTGCGCAGGGAGGCAGAGCGGATGGCTGAACAGGCTGCAAGGTCTGCGGAATTGCTGGCCGAAGAGGGTCGTAGGCAGGAGGAATTGCTGGCTGCCGCACAGAGGGAGGCAGAAGCTATGCAGAGAATACAGGAAGAGGAAAGGCAAAAACTGCAGGAAAGCATTGCAGCAATGGAGGCTCAAGTTTCGCAGAGGCGGAGGAGCCGGAGCCCCGACTGCGTTGTAATGTAGGCTTGCTAGCAATTTGCGTATACGGTATTGGTACTAGAGCCAGCTTCTGACGGGTAATCCAGAGCTGTCCATAGCTGCCAATATTTGGTGTGGAGAGGGGGATCTACAGTGAGTGAGAGGGATATTGTTCTTGATTTTTTCCCCCGTTTAAATCTTGAAATATATTTTGTGTTTAGCAAATTCGGGAGAATTTGTTAATTGGGAAACGAATTGTTTCGCCTGACACTGTGGCCCCTTTAGGTGTCGTCAAACTTGTGTTTACAAAAACAGTCGATGTGCTTTCTAAGCAAATATTAGTAGATTCCCCTCAGACAGTTGTACATGTAGCACGGGGAAAAGGATTGAATATGTCCGCATGGGCAGATTACCATGTTTCAGTTACTTGTACAGGGAGCTTTCCAGGAATTCCTTCGATGGGTAGCGGGTGTGAATACGAGTCATTTATTGTATCTAGCGCGGACCTGGCAGATTAACTTGCCTTGTTCTGAATCCACCCGGGCCTCATTGGGGCCGCATACGAGTAACGAGTTACTTTTTTAAAAAAAATGGTGTTAACTAAGTTACATAAGTAACTTTATATTTGGAACACCCGTTGAATCCAATCTGGACTCCAGGTGGCCCGTCTACGAATATTGAGTTTGTTTACAAATAAAACTCATCTTGAAGCCGCATTCACTGTACAAGTGCCGTGGGGCCTCCTTGTGAAGATACTACTATGCTAGGTACTGTTCATGAACTGGCTTCGTATTTTTAACTCTAAATGCGGTCGCTATGATATCCCGTAATCTTTGTGGCCAGACGTCAGGAGTCACGTCATATGATTGAACATATTTACATATTACTGTCGCCGTGACGATATCTTGGCGGTGACGGAAACAACATCCACCTCCGCAACACTCCACTCACCACTCTACCCGCGACATATAACATGGCGCTCGACCCCCTCCTCTTCACGCAAACCCAGCTCTCGCTCCTCGCTACCGAACGTACATCCGACCTCCTCCAGTCCACCTCCCTGATAACTTCCATCCCCCCTGCCGTCCTCGCCAAGCAGCACGGCCTCGCTATTCTCAACTTAAGTATAATCTCTCAACGGACTGGACTTGGGGGGAAGATTATCCTTGGATTAGAAAAAGATGCTGCCACCGGAGGTCCTGGGAGAGCAGAGAAGAGGGGAGGGGGACGGTGGCAAGAACATACCCTCCGAACAGGGGATGTAGTTCGGGTGGAGGAGATGCCTACGTCGGGGAGTGCGAAGAAGAGGGAGAAAGTTGAGTTTGGGAGAAAGGGGGTACAGGGAGTTGTAGTAAGGGTTGACGGGGGGAGGGTGGTTGTAGCCGTAGAGAACAGGAGGAGTAAACCGGGGGGGTGTGAGGAGGATGATGACGAAGGTGGGGTAGATGGCCTGCTCCAAGTAGCCAGCGGTCGCTTATGGGTGTTCAAGGTGGCGAATGATGCGACCTTCATACGAATGGAAAAGGCAATGGTCACACTTCAAAATCTGCACGAGAAATCCTCGCTATCCCACCTCCACAGGGTACTCCTCGGTATTGACTCCCCTCTCACAGTCTCGCCGTCCGATGAGAATAAAGTAGTCGAGTCGTTCTTCAACGAAAACCTCAACGCCTCTCAGAAATCCGCAGTAAGATTCGCGCTCGCACGCCCAGATATAGCACTCATACACGGGCCCCCCGGGACAGGGAAAACGCAAACATTGATTGAAGTACTCCAGCAGCTGGTAAGGGTGCAAGGGAAAAGGGTGTTAGTCTGTGGACCTAGTAATATCTCCGTGGACAACATTCTTCTCCGATTACCACCCGATATCCCTGCTGTGCGGGTGGGTCATCCAGCACGTTTACTTCCGGAAGTAGTAGCAAGAAGTTTAGACGTTCTCGTCCGCACAAGCGAGGCAGCTGAGATTGTAGATGATGTAAGGAAAGAGCTCGATGAGAAATTGAAAGTTATGGCTGCTACTGGAAAAAAACGGATACGGGGCTCAGAGCGGAAGGAGGGGTGGAGGGAGGTTAGGAACTTGCGAGGTGAATATCGCCGGCGCGAAGAAGGTGCGGTTAGGGGGCTAGTCCGAGGGAGTAAAGTCGTTGTTGCGACACTCCATGGAGCGAGCGGTGGTGGGGAAAGGTGGTTGAGGGGGGAAAGGTTTGATGTGGTGGTCATTGACGAAGGGTCACAGGCATTAGAGGCGCAATGTTGGGGAGCAATATTGCATGGTTCAGAGATGGGGAGTACGGCTGGGAAGTTAATTATCGCGGGGGATCATCTGCAGCTACCGCCAACGGTTAAATCTGAGAACGAGAAACCTAAAGATGATGAGAAGAGTGCTGTGAAGATACCACCAAGTTTAGCCAAGACTACCCCGCTGCCGAAACCTGCAACGGAGTTGAAGAAGTTGAATATCCCCACTACGCTTTCACTACCGATGTTTACCCGACTTCTCAACACACACGGTGATGGAATCAGGCGCCTCCTAACAACACAGTATCGCATGCACGAGACGATTATGACCTTTCCTTCCAAGGCTTTTTACGGGGGCAAACTCATCGCGCATGATTCTGTCCGGGGCCACCTCCTCCAAGACCTACCGGGGGTGGAAGATACAGAAGACACTCACTACCCTATCATCTTTCTCGACACTCAAGGCGGCGACTTTCCAGAATCAGAAACAGGTGCAGATGCAAAATCCCCAGGTATAGCAACGGAAAGTAAATTCAACCCCGGAGAAATTCTGATCTGTGTAGCACATGTCAGGAAATTGCTTCTTGCGGGGGTAAAAGGCTCGAGCATAGCTGTTATCACGCCATACTCTGCGCAACTCTCCCTGCTTGTCGATGCATTCTCGCTCGCGGCTGGGAGTTCCACTGGCAGGGAGGCTGAGGAGTGGGGCAAGGTGGAGTTATCGAGTATAGACGGGTTTCAAGGGAGAGAGAAAGATGTGATTGTAATTTCGCTTGTGAGGAGCAACGAAACTGGGGAGATTGGTTTTTTGAGGGAGGGAAGGAGGATGAATGTTGCAGTGACGAGGCCGAGGAGATGTTTGGTTGTTATTGGGAACGGGGAGACCCTGCGTGGGAGGGGTGGGAGTGGCAGAGGAGGCGAGGCGGATAAGGCGGGGACGAAGAAAGTAAATGGGGAAGGGGATGAGCTGGAGGAGGGAGGGTTTGTGTGGAGGTGGATTGGGTGGTTGGAGGAGGCGGAGGTGGGTGTGGATGTTAGGTATCCAAGTTTCGAGGAAGCGGTGAGTGAGGCGGCGGAGGTGGGGGTTAGGTAGGAGAGTGTGTCGTCTATGCTGGTGGTCTGTGGTTTCTACTACTTTTGGCTGATATGGTCGTATGGGCGCGCTGGTGTTTGTGATCACATGCAGCATCGATTTTTGCCGAAGTTTCACAAAGTTTCACATGGCCCACAGGAAACCAAATTTCTCCGTCACATCGAGAACTTATGAAGCTATGGCGGAATTTCATTGGACTGGGTTGAATAATGACAATAATGGTGTTTGACGAGGAAATCACAGCGAATTCCATGTTCAGTGGAATGATATATTCTCAGCTTTTCAAATGTGTTTTTAATAAAACTCATGCAGCTTTCTTCTGGATTAGCTAAGAGCTAATACGGAAGTCAATATTCCTCGCCATAACCTCATAGAATCCTACAGAAACCTGACGATATAAGCAACTAGGCTCTGGTCCTGCCAGGAGTCAGAATTGGTATAGGAAAACAAGAGACTTGTAGGCTTCTTTGGTATCTGCTTGGTAAGAGTGGTGCTGCAACCGTTATTTCCATTCAGTTAATGACTGATAAAAAAAAAGGAATTGATAATTATGGAACGCTTTGCACAATCAACTCTAATTGACCGCAGTTCAAATAACCCTGCTTAGTAACATTGACATTAAATTCACTCAGCGTAGAGTGTTGCTAAACTACATGGGGGAATAATAGAACTTCGCTTTTGCTGGATATAACATGATATTGGGTTTCTGGCCTCGCTTATGGTGTTATGGTGATGTTGCACCGACTAAGCGGGGCTTGGGCAAATTTCAACCTTTTTTTTTTTCTTGAGGGACCTTAAGTTAAGGAAGAGATAAACGAGTGTATTCGTGTCTCCTATCCTCGTTTTCGGCGATCTATGGCCTAGAATTCGGTGGGCAACTGCACTTGAAAGCCTTGGATTCCTATGTTTCTTTCGTGCTTAACAGAAAGCCGAGCAGCTGCAGGCTCTGCTACAGTATAATTTTTTGCAAGTAGAAATGCTGTCTTATTTACAAACAGGCGGTCGCAGGGGCCCTGAATTTACTGTCTTATATATGATACTAGCTTATATACGAGATACTGTTGTATGAAAGAATTTCGGAAAGACGCCGACAGTGGCATAATTGATATCTAGGTACTTGTAGTTACACGATCTCCTGGAAGGTTGCTCGTGGTTTTGGTTTGGTGTTTGCGCATTGGGCCAGCACGAGTACCAGCGGAATTAACATTGGAACAGATGAGGTTGGTCAACGTCAAGATTACCACACTACTGTCCTACATATATGAAAAATTTGCTGTCTAATAATACAACGATTCAGATATGTCGGCTGTTAGCGCCGTGTCTTATGCATAGTACCCTGTCCTGCCGAGTGATACTCTGTCTTATACGAATTGGAAGGCATTCAGGAAGAACACGGCTAATATTTTTACTATAAAGGAAAAGTAGCAGCTTATATATCTAGCTGCTTTGGGATGCAGAACATACCACCGCTTTTTTATCAAATCAAAATGACTGCCCATGATGCCAATCTCTGCTGATGTTCTGCACTACCGCACTACTTTGTTGGAGCTCAGCAAACCAGTTTCTATATCCCCCCAAATATTTGACGAGGTATGGCCGTATGCGGATTCGGTTTATTCACAGCTTCAGCAAGAGCTGCTGCAAGCTTATCTAGGTATAGTACGTGTTCAGAAATATGGCTGCAGCTGCAGAAAAGCAGGAAGTCAAGCATAGCTCGAGTTGTAGATCCCGATGTCAAGATTAGGAAACGCCTGCAGAGCGGTATTCGAAATTCCGACCTTTGCAATGTCCTAATTAAGGTCTCGCGTCCAGATGACAGTACAACAGTTACGGTTGAGCACCTTGATGAACATACCCATACCCATGAAATCGAGGAGCGCATAGTGAAGGGGAAGGAGTTGCCTAGGTTTGATGAGAATTTACGGTGTCACTGCAAGTTCCACAAACAATACTTACTTCCATGCCGACATATCTTCCATCTTGATACTGAAATCAAAGTGTTGCCTACAGTGCAGTGGACAGCGTACTTAATGATGTTTGAGGAGGGTGGTATGGAAGTGTATGAGACCATGGGTACTGAAAGATGAGGGCAGTGGGCGGAATGCTGAGAGGGCAAATATTATTGGTCGGCTACGGGAAGCTTTGAGCAAGTTGCAACAGCAGAACATGCAGCATATGAGTTGATGAATCAGCTTAACCTAGACGACATTACAGTACAAAGTCAGCGAATGGAAGAATGGGCCAATCATGTACAGGTCATGTTGGGTAATCTGACGAGTGTTCGTGCTGAAGATATTGTAAATAGACATAGGCAATGGGAATTGTAATAGGAAACCTTAAATAGTATTTGCGGTGATATGATATTTGCGGTGATGTGGTATATGGTGACAGCTCGTCATGACGAGACCCTTTTCTGCATCCTAAAGCAGCTAGATATAGGTATAAGCTGCTGCTTTTATAGGATAGTAAAATTATTAGCGTGTTCTACCTATATACCTTCCAAATTTATACGGTATATTAAAGAATGGGGTGGAGAGATCACAAGACATGGCTTGAAGGACACAAAATCTGTGTTCTTTTTCGGACCCCACTCGGACATCTATATTCTATGCCGTCTGGCATCGTTTCTAGCACGCAAGCTGTTCATCGCATGAACCACTATGATGCACAAGGTGTCTCATATCGGAATGCCCAACCAGTGAAGCTGTGGTAATATTCAGAGACTCCTACCTAGAAGCCAGCTATCCGAATACGAGGTATTGGTGAGGCTGTACGTCATCACCCGGCGGCGGAACGCCGACTGGTAGGCCACTCGCATGTGAAGTAGCATTGAGTTACGACACAATACCATATTAATTCGCAAGTAAGACTACCACTCGGCAGGACAGTATAAGACAGGGCGCTAAGGTAATTTTGACGTTGGCTGATTTGTTTCACTCATCACCAACCTCACTTGTTCCAATGTCAATTCCGCTGGCACCTCGTGCTGGACCCAATGCGCAAACACCAAGCCAAAAACCTCGAGCAACCTTCGAGGAGATCGTGTACCTAGATATCAATTATGCCACTATCGGCGTCTTTCCCGAAGTTCTTTTTATAAGACAGTAAATGCAAGGCCCCTCCGACCACTCGTTTGTAAATAAGAGAGCATTCTTACATGCGAATGTATACAGTATCCTACAAGGGATCGGCACGAAACCGCCTTAGGAAGCGTATGTCTGCCATCAGCTGAAGCTGCATGGGGTCCAGCTACAAAAAACCGCTCAGTAACTGGGCAGATCCACATAGCAAACCCGCGGCTCGAGCATGCCGCAAAGGGGAAAGTTCAACCCTTTCAGCTGCCAGTATCAATAGGTGCAGAGAAACTCATCGAAAGGGCCATTGTTCATACTGTGCTACGGTATATAGAAACAACATTGAATGAGGCAGAAGGTGAACTATGGGAGGAGTGGTGGTCCGGATGTATTTTTCGGGTCCTGTTCAACTGGCCCCCACTGAAGAGCCTCAATTCTTGCTGACCCTTGTATTTGCGTTGTTCCTCAGGTGATATCTTGCCGATCGACCCAGCACAACTTAAGACCACAGTGAGGTCAGTGCACAGGGTGTGTATAATGGCAGATTGACTCAACCGATATATGACAAAATCCCGATCCGCATAATTGAAGCTGCTCAGCACATATGTACCTTCATTTGAATTCAGCTCGTACTGACTTTATCCTTGCCCATTGTCTCTCACATGCTGCTGTTATGTCCCCATCTCTAAGAGGATTGGATCCGTAGTCTACTGCATGTCTCACCACCCAGAGTATGACAGGGGGGTTGTGCATCTAAGGCCTTGGCGCGCATGCAGCCATATGGGCAGCAGAGCCTCAATGCGAAGGATTTGGGGGCGTTGAATTAAGGTTATCGTGAGATTAGCAACTGCAAGGATCTTGTAGCTCAAAAAAGGAACAAGGCACGTGATACGCGTCTCTTAAATAATTGATAGAAATGCGTACCAGGCAGTGGAGTTGTCCAAAAGACTGGCCAATAAATTCGCCTGCAGGAAGGGCCAATTTTCGAATTATGCTATTACGTAATCTACACCATCCGAATCGTGGGAGCGGGAGGGGACAGAGTAGTAAGGAAGGCTAGGATCAATTACGTCCACTGTAGGATTGGGAAAGGGAACCTCTAATTCTGGCGATGTGAAGCTAGGTGACACAGTTGATCCTGTCTACCGAATGTACGGCCGGAACGCGGAAACAGGCAGGCACGTAGCCCTGTTAATCCGCGCGGGGATGAAATCGGCAGGAGGTGGAGTAGTTGGGAAAAGCTGAATGAGCGGGGGAGGTAGCTCAAGAAGGTGAAGGACGGGGTGGAGAATACACGGGACGATCTGGTTGAGACGTTCTTCTCGGACTGGATCTGGTAAGAGCGGGATAGCGGGTGGCGGAGTAGGTTACATATATGACGGCGTGGCGGAGGAGGTAGGGGTCTTGTTTGGAATTTCTTTGGCTTGGGAGGCAGGACGTTTTTTGTTCCGTGGGTGTACGAAGTTCTTTCGAGATGAGGGAACGAGGCCGTCTCATAGCCTTAGGCTCCACAGACGTATTCACTAAAGAAAAACCCGAAATGGCGCTAAACAGTGGATACATATTATCTTGCGCTGTTCGCGCAGAAATTCTGTGTCTTATTCCCCTTGGCCTCTCTATTTGGCATATTAACAGCTTTATTTTTGTTTCCAGATTTAGCGCGAAATGTCTTTTCGTACTCAAAGCGGCGTGGCCCGTAGGAATCTTGAATTCGGATGTACTGTGAAGGCATAGCAATTTGGGGTCGTGAGTGTTAGAGATACCCACATATCTGCATGGTGCCCCGAAATGGCACTGTAAAGCACGGCTTGCAACGAGGGGTATTTCGTCTTGTCTCATTGGATAACGGGAGTTTGATAGCTTTCCGCCTTTGTGCCGATCACTCGTGATATGCCATGCACATTCCAGTCGTACTATATGCGCAGCTACCGAGGAACCTCTTGACAAACATATCCTCTGGGCTAGCGACATATGTATCGGACATATGTTTCGGACATATGCTTGTCACCGGTATTTTCTTATTCAGAGAAAATAGGAAAGCAGTTAGCACTGGGTAAAGGTTGCGGAACAGTATTACAGGACATGCGAGTAAATAACAAATAGACTGAGAGTATATATAAAACTAATTGTCATATTGTTGTGACCACCTAATATCACTGTACTCTTGCCCAACATGCATAATCTCAAAATCGCTGTAAAACAGGGCAACAAATCAGCAGTTTACCTCATGTGCATGCATCGTATTTGAATGGTGCAGAACATGATACACGAACTATAGATAATGTGTGGACCAGTGCACATGTGAGCAGATGAGACCGAGGGGCTTGACGTGATTAGTGTAGTCCTGTGGTTTTAGCCAACTGAGGCAATCGGGAAAGACATTGTTTGTCCCTAGGCTTTATTAACTCCTTTTGACTACTAAAGCCAAAAGCGCGTCTTAATTCGTCCATCGATTTCTAAAGCCATCGATACTGCTCACGCGCATGTGACTACCTGATGTTTATCTGCCTTGAGCACAATGACGTTGAGATTATCTAGGTGTACAATGTTAATTGGGTGATTCTACACTTGCAGGGAAATAATGAATGTGTATCAGAATCCCATATACAATGCCCTATACTTGTGTTTTGCGATCTATATACATTTCGCACTTGATGAATCAATGGAAAATTGCGCTGCGCAGGTTGAAGGAGAGGATTGCATTCATGGGAATTGAGTCAGAGAAATGTAATGGCAGCTGCATGCTGTATTGTCCTATAAGTGTCGATCCTTTGATTATTTTTTTTTGGTTTTACTCATTGAGTACTTCGAGCCTCAATTAGTGCTTGATAGAGACATTGGTAGTCTCCATGGATCTGGCTTCCCTACTCACCCAGACCCACGATTATAAAAGCCAGAGTCTCCCTCCCTCTATGCAGTCATCATCGATATACAGTTTGAATTCAGCACACAGACTTAAAACATGGACCATTATATTTGGGGACTCTACTCTTTCTTCCTCCTCCTCGGGTTCGGGCTCGCAGATGCATCTTCAAGTGTATCAACCTATGTGTCGCCTCTGAGTGACATCGTATACAATGAGTATATCTATGTTGCCAGTGGGTGGGATTATGATACGATTAATGGGCCAGTGCTCTGGGGTAATTTCTGGGATGAATGTCATAAGCATGCCGGGACATCACAATCACCAATAAATCTGAACAACACCCACTTGGTGAGGTCTAGCGCTGGTGAGCTCAATTTCTGCGCTGCCCCTGGCTATACCGACGCAAATCTCTGTGTCGCTTGGCCAAAAGACCCTCTAAAGGACGTTTTAATGGTGAATAATCCAACCGAACACACGATCAAGTTGATACCGCCAAGCAAGCAAACATCGCGCACCCGAATTGAGACAGCTTCAGGCTCATTCCAATTAGTTGATATCCGCTTTCATACTCCAAGTGAGCATCGATATCGGGATGAGCAGTATCCACTCGAAGTTCACTTTGTTATGAGAAATACTGATCCAGAGGGTACCCGTAAGTATTTGGAACAGCTTTCAACACGTTGCTCTCAGTATTAATCATAGCATGGCCACTAGCTCGATATATCGTCCGAGGAATCTTCTTTGATGTTTCAGAAACAGAGGAGTCAGATTTCTGGAGTGCCATCGTCCCCTCATTGCGTTGCATTGAACACCCTTGGAATAAGATGGAGCTTCACAATGTCAACATAGAGTATGTCCACTGGTATCTTGCAAATGAATTTCGATCGCTAACAGTCACCAATAAAGGAACATCATGAAGGTATTTTACGATGCCTGCCAAAGCGGGCAAGTCTTGCACTACGTGGGCTCTCTTACCACACCACCATGTCACAGGGACATTAGCTGGTTTATCCTAAGAACACCTCTAACCGTCTCTGTTGCAACTTTCAAGAGCCTAAGAAGGATTATGAAATTCAATGCGAGGTATACGCAGAATTATCCTGGAGAAGAAAACCTGTTGGCGATGGCTTGCAACTCCAAGCCACTGCACTGATTGTGTATGTAATGGGAACAAATTGGGCTAGTTACGAGATTGTCATGTCCTTAATTAATCAGATTCTTTGGAGGGTGAAAGGATGCAATATGACTCTGGCATTACACACAGGGGATCCGAATGTAGATGAACGTGCAAACGAGTGAAGCATGCCAGCAGCAGAATTCTTGTGCGTATAGCTATTTTCTCGTACATTAAAGAGCAGTTTACCATACATGAACTCGCGTTATAAGCAACTATCTGGGATCGGCCATGGAGTTACTTAAACGTGAGATTCAGGAATTGTCCGAGCGAGACCCCAAAAATGCGGATAGCAGGCAGATGCTGCTGGTGTGGTTTGTAGACTCAATATCCAACTTCTCTCGATATAGCAGAACCTTCAGCTGCTCACCTTTCTGTGAATTGAGAAGAGGATGCCTTGAGCACTGATAGGTATAGAGACTCCGGATGGGTCATATGCTGAGTACAAAGTTCTTCTCGCTCTTGTTCAGTCCATTACTGGGACCGAATATGAGTATTGAGTACAGTCGAACTTCTATGTTCGCATAAGGTCAGAACCGAGAGGGTCCATGCTAACAGAGAGGTAGGTCACGTGTACATAGGTTACAAATATCCTATCACACTCCCAACACTGCTTCCGCTACCTCCGCTATCCCTGCTATACCTGATGAACGTTGAAAATAAGCTGTAATTGGTGCTTATTATTGGGGTTTCTGAAGCTGGAGAGCTAATAGAGCAGACGTTATATGGTAACCCCTTCACAGGATTAATAGACAGGTTTTACACCCTTGCACGCTAGCTATCTTATAACCAATGTAGCGCACTTGTACCCCAGTAAGCATGACAAGAGGTTTTGCAGACCTAAGGATATCTCTCGTCCTATCTCTCTTTAGTAATCAACGACTTACCTACCATGGCGGATTACATGCTTATGAGGGGTTTAGGACTTGCGGAATGGGTGGATTCGAACACTTGGGCGATATGCCAGGTGTGCTAAACAAGGACTTTGCATGTTGTTCTACCAGCTACATATCTTGTTGCGTATAGAGTTTGTGATCTATAATTGATATAATTGAGACTTACGTACAAACATGATATCTTCCTGCTACAGTGGGACTCTAACCCTGTTCAGAAGTTTGTTATGAATGATAGTCATAGGAAGTGCAAGAGATATTATTATCAATAGTCAGAGAATATCTTTTGATCCCTGCCATCCTTAAGCATAAACCCAGCATACGCATTAGCTAGTCGAGTTATTTCGCTATCATGATATCATGTTGTCTCAACTCAGCTGCTCAGCTGCTTCAGCTTATGTCCACTGCTTTAGTTCGTGTCCTCATCTCAATTGAGCTCAGCGTTGGATTGTCGTACATTTAACAATTTTTATAGGTCCGCCACCATGGCACTACTTATGCAGGTTTAAATTGTTAGTGCTTGGCAGGCTTGGGACCGGCAATGCATCCTATTAGAGAGTTATGCCAAGGTCCCTGCTAACCATATATAGAGGATGCATTTTAGAGGCTCAATTGTATTAAAAAAAAAAGAAAAATATGTTCATTGCATGTTTGGCGAGATATATTGTACAATCTTCCCATACAACATTGATCCGAAACAGAATATATACAGGCGAGTATAACACCTTTTTTTAAAAAGAAAAAATACTCCTTACTCATTATGCCGGATGGTAAGACGCGAAGTGGACACTAGAACTTAGAGTGCGATAATGCGATAGAGAACGATGCGAATTGATGACTTGCTTTATTATCTAGAAAATACAGGCCCGGAGCGTTGTCTGTATACATGAGAAATTCAGGGTAAGACAAAGTGCTGGGATGTGTTATTCAACCAATCGGAAGCAAGAGAATGCAAGGATTGCGGATAGCGGTTGGTGGCAACCACAGTGACTCAATCCCAACATACGGAAAATACTTGCGTATGCGCGGACGTTATGAGAATAGGTGAGCGGTGAGAGCCGTGAGTCCAATGAAGGAGAATACGAGTGTGGAAGAACGGTCGAGAAGCACAGTGAATGAAGCGCAGTGAATGAGCAAATAGCTTCGTATTAAGCAGCTGTGAGATCGCTATATCCTATCTCCGATCTCCCAGCAACGAGGGAAATACACAGCTATATATACATGGAGAACGAAGGTTAAGCTACGGACTAAGGACGAAGGTTAAGCTAATAGGTATGAGCTGAATGACATGAGACATTCTAATACCCCTCCTCAGCTCATACCAGCCCCTCCTACGCTGATGTAGATAATCAAGTCAGCCTCATTAAAAAACCTATAAAAAACCATTCGAAAATGGAAAAAAAAATATGCATAGGTAAAAGAGTACTGAAATTGACAAGCGATTTGTTTTGTATAGTGAGTGGAATTCATGATTTGCCTTGGACCTAGGACAATGTTTCTTAGCATAGAGAGTCTCGGACGTGGTAATGCTTTAGTGCATAGATCGGCTAAGTTATCATGAGTTGGAATATGGAGAACAGTAATCTTTCCAGTCTCTACTAAGTCTCGCACATGGTGATATGCGACATCGATGTGTTTGCTTTTATCGCTGATTCGAGGATTGGAGGTCAGATCGATAGTGCCATCATTGTCAGTGCTTAACGCAGCTGGTGCGGAGATTCTGAGCTCTTCCAAGGCAAGCAGTAGCCACACATGGTGCTTGGCGGTTGTAGACAGAGCGACATATTCAGCTTCGACAGTAGATGTAGCTGTACATCGTTGTTTAATAGCACGCCAGCAAATGGTGTTAGTTGCTATTTGGAATATGTAGCCCGTGGTAGATTTTCGGTCAGATCGGTCACCTGCATAATCAGCATCTGAATAGCCAGCCAAGTGTATATGTTCAGAATTGCGCAGGCCTTTGGCATAGCCAGCTAACTTAATGGAGGAACACTTGTTATAAGTAAGCTTTAGGTTGCGAGTTCCCTTAAGGTATCGCAGCACTTGTTTCAGTGCCCCCATATGAGCTGTTGTTGGCTTGGATGCGAACTGGGAAAGGGCCGAGACTGTAAATGCCAGGTCAGGTCTAGTTCCTATGACAAGGTACATAAGAGAGCCAATTATCTGTTGGTATAGGGAAACCTCAGCAAGATTATCTTCTTCATTCACCTTTACCAGCTTATGGTGAGGATTGAGTGGAAGAGTAATCGAGTTGCATGTGTCCATCCCAAATTTCACCAGTAATTGGTCTATATATGCTTGTTGTGATAGGGAAACCGAATTCTGCTGCCATTCTATTTGTATGCCAAGTAGCCAATTTAGAGAACCCATATCACTGAGATCGAATTCACTTTTAAGTGATTCTTGTAGTTCGTGTCTAAATGGACTGGCAGATAGTTTTTCCTTATAACAGACGGTCTTCAAATAAACTGCGGTTGAAGTCGTCTATGAAAGTGATGTAGTATAAAGAGTTGCCGTAGGATGGTGTAGGCCGTTTTCCGCTTAGATCACTATGAATTAGCTCGAAAGGTCTAGAAGAGCGGACGTTGGAAAGAGCGAATGGCGTTTTATTTGTTGATTTTGAGAGAATATACAGTTGGTCGAGCTTAGCTGTATGCCCTAGTGCTGTATGCCAGTGTATGTATGAATTTGGCAGGTCGGAGGAGCTCATAAGGCCAATATGAGCTTGCGGGTTGCTCACATGGCTTATATGAGTTTGCGAACTGTTGGAGAAATCATAAGGCCAATATGGGCTTGCTGTTGCTCACATGGCTTATATGATTTTGCGGATTTTGGGTAGCCGTTGAAGGAATCATAAGGCCAATATGGGCTTGCGAGTTGCTCACATGGCTTATATGATTTTGCGAACCTGTTGGAGAGATCATAAATGGTAGTTTTTGGAGCCTTCTAACGTAGCCAGGTGTTCGATTTTCACACTTGACTTGAAGTCTCTTGGTGTTGGCATTGGAACTGGAGCTGTTGCTGCAGATGCGAAGAAATCTGGGGGTGGTGGAGGTGGTGGTGGTGGAGGTGGTGGCATTTGAGCTGCTCCGGACACATGTACTGTGTCCAATATTTCCTCATCATCATCATCTTGCGGATGTTGAGAAGGCCGTGCAGGCATTTTGGAGCGAGCACGCGATCTGGAGGGTCCGGCTTCAGAAGACATTTTGATGTTACTCGTATGAGGCTCAGAGCGCGTGATCCGGGCTCATAACCTATGAGAATAGGTGAGCGGTGAGAGCCGTGAGTCCAATGAAGGAGAATACGAGTGTGGAAGAACGGTCGAGAAGCACAGTGAATGAAGCGCAGTGAATGAGCAAATAGCTTCGTATTAAGCAGCTGTGAGATCGCTATATCCTATCTCCGATCTCCCAGCAACGAGGGAAATACACAGCTATATATACATGAATGCACATGGAGAACGAAGGTTAAGCTACGGACTAAGGACGAAGGTTAAGCTAATAGGTATGAGCTGAATGACATGAGACATTCTAATAGACGTAAGGTGCTTGCGTGTGTGCAAGTTCAGCTGAATATTGTCGTTGTGGCAATAACAGCTTTGACGGACAACGGCTTTGACGGACGACGGTTGGCGCAACAGTAATATCCGGGTGTATAGAATGTGCGTTTTAACAGAAACCTAGTCTGGCTTGCCGGAAACCTGGGTGGATTCAGGGACAAGGCAAGTTAGTCTGCCAGGTCCAACGCTAAATACACATAACATGTAACATGGAGACTCAAGTGCGCAAAAGCATAATAAGAGCAAAGAAGATCAATGGCCGATTGGCCAAACAAAATAACTGCAATAGGGATAGGAAAATCATGAGGCGCGGAGCCCCCGGGCTGCCATTAACCTGCCTGATGCCGGAGCACCCCGAGGCGAGTATAACGGAATGCTGTTCACGTGAACTTGCTGAAAATAAAGCGGCGCTGGCAACCATATTCTACACGTCTAATTGGCCATGCTTTTCTTTCAACTCACGTGGGATATAAGCCTTTTTTAATACTCATTCCTGTAGCGGGATATAAGCAACTATATGTTCTAATCGAATTATTTAATACTTAAGATACGTGCTTCTTGTAAGATTACGAGGCTATGAGCGAGAATCTTGAAGAGAGAAGAGAAAGTAATTGTGTTATTCGTTGGAGCTGTCTTAGCTATTACTACAAGCTTAATGTTGTGGTGTTAGTGTTCTGAGGATCTATCTATCAGCCTCCTGATATCCTTTCGCTGCTTTCACCACTTTCCTGATTGATGATCCCAGCAATATTGACAACTTTCCTTATCGGGCCCAGAGTACTTACAACACTTCTAACGCGAATTGCTTATAACGCGAGATTACGATAATGAATAAGCCTCCAGCGGATACATTGCTCTCTTTCTGATTTCTGTCCTTCAGTACCCGTATTTATATAACCTACGACGAGGGACCGCATCGTTTTTATTTTTATTTTAAAAAAAAATTCCTCCTTAGTCCTATTCGGTCCCAATAAGGGGACCATGAGGAGCCACCTAGAAACCCGGGTGGATTCAGGGCAAGGCAAGTTAATCTGCAATGTCCGGCGCGCAGAAAGCAAAAGAAAGAGCTCAAGTAAGGCGGAGGTCCCATGCTGTCATTAACGTGCGATGACCCAAAGAGGCCTGACTGAGCCTCTACCCAAAGCTGACAAATAATAACCCCTCGCCAGTAGGAAAATGTTTGATATTCTTGCTAAGCGAGGGGCTTCTGGAAACCTGGTCCTTAGGTTCAGTCTCCAAAAGTATCCCGCTTCAAAAGACACTCGCCAGTGGAAACAAATAATGCTGGTAGGAAATTAAAAGCCCAAAAATACTCGCAGGTGCAAAATCTAAAGACCCAAAAACAATGCTCAACGAAAATTCTCCGCAGTCTTATCTCTTCCAGTCATACAGTGTGGTGCGGAATACTCCTCCCCATGCGGAGCCCGTGTTTACCCTCCGCTATGTAGATATCGAGAGACGACGCTGTTTACCAACCCTTCTCCCTTCTTGTAATAACCAACGGATGCCCAGAATTCGAGCCCTCTTATTGTCCTCTTCGATCCAGCGGTGCGTGAGACTGGGTTTGTATTTCATTAGGGCCGCGTGAAATACAATGGCTCGTGTTCGGTTTGGGGGAGGAATGGTCGGGGGTGGTGTCGCCTTGGCTTGCTCTTTGCCCTTACCCTTCGGAGGGTTCGAACTTCGGGGGTAGTGCCGCTTCCGTACGTTTGTGTGTTGTCGCCTCCGGAGGGTTCGGTGATGGTGCAACTCTTGTAGATTTTGGGGGTGGTGCCGCAGCCGCTGGCTCCTTGCTTTTACCCTTTTCCCTGGATCCGGTCACTGCCGCTGCATAGGTGTGTGCTGGAGGGGGATCCATAGAGGGAGTGGTCTGGGTGCTGGAATCTGAGCCCTCTGCTTATGGTGGTACGGTCGGGGATGTGGTCTGGGTGCTAGAGTCAGAGACGACCGCATCATCAAGCGACAGGAAGGTGGATTGTCCAACCCTGGGCTGGTCCCGGTCCCTCTCCCGCGGGAAAAAATAATACAGAGAGCATTAACACAATTTAAGGAAGAAAAGGCCGGGCGCCCCCCAACCACCTGGGGTTTCCCTTCCCTTGCCCTTCCCTTGCCGCCTCCGCGGATATAACTCTCACCTGTCTGGTACGTTGATATCATGACATCCACCATTTCCTCCGCTAATAGCTTCAGGCTTCTGATAGGTAATTGGCGTGAGGACATCTTAACCAAGAAATCCTGTGACCACTGGTAAAAGTGCCATAGTAGAGATCAATAGAGGAGGTAGATCCAGGCAGGGCCATTTGAATGATTATGCAAAGTGGGTAGCCAGAAGCTTGTTTGTCTATGCCTGATGATTCTTATCTTCTGCTATGATTAAGCATCTACTGCATATTAGCTTGCCTAGAAGTGTTCGGAAAACATCTTATGTCAACCCCCTCAACCTCCTCCTGCAGTAGCATCTCTATCCACAATTCATGATGTAATCTAAGCATGGTGATTCCAACTATATCTATTCTCCAGCCCCTGCAAGAGAATGTGGGAGCTCTAGTACATAATTTCCCAACTGGGTAAAATCTAGATATATAGTAGATACCAAGTGGAAGTGAAGCACGAAATGGAAGTGAAGTAGTATGAAATGGGAACACAGATGGACCTCATACAAGCACATCGCCGAAGCCAGGTGGGGTATGCTTGTAACCAATATATTCTTATATTAAGGGAAAATAAATACATATGAAAAGAAGGGGGGTTTTTTTTTTTTTTGAAGTCTGTACGTCTATGGAGCCTAAGGCTATGAGACAGCCCCGTTCCCTCATCTTAAAAGACTTGGTACATCCACGGGACAACGGACTGCATAAACGCCCAGCCTTCCGAGCCAAAGAAAAGCAACCGAGATAACCCCTTCCCTCCCCCACCATGCCCCCTACGGGCCCATTTCCAAATAAAATGACCTCCTCCGCCACACCCCTTCCCGGCCCATCCCCAAATAAGATGACCTCCTCCGCCACGCCCCCCAGCCTTCCGAGCCAAAGAAAAGCAACCGAAATAACCCCTTCCCTCCCCCACCACGCCCCCTACGGGCCCATCCCCAAATAAAATGACCTCCTCCGCCACGCCCCCTCCTGGCCCTCCCCTATCCCCGAGCCTCCTGCTCATACCAGGTTCAGGTTGGCGAAGAAGGTTTCAGCCAAATCCACTATAGCCACCTTCCCCCCATCCTTCACCTTCTTCACCCACCTCTTCCTGTCATCCACCTCTTCCCAGGTGCTCCACCTTCTGCCTATGCCTTCCCCATACCTGCAGGCTTACGAAATAATTATCTCTAACCACGATTCCCGCACCAGTGCACCTTAGGATTCTGTGAGGGCCTGTGTCATTAACCCAGGCTAACCTGCCTCGAGATTCTCTAACTTCACACAGTGGCTCTTTCCGAGCCGTTATCAGACAGCTTTCATATGTTTTCTTTTTTCGCTCCTCTAAATTGCATTGTATTGATATCAAGAATGAATCACGTAATATAATTAGCTAAGGCATGATCAGCCTACCAATCCCGATGTGTCAACCCTCAACTGCTCTGTCCGCGGATTGTTCGTCAGTTACCTTGATAACCTCCTCCTCCTCTCTCAAGTCTCTCTCGACTTGGGAAATGTACCTGCACCAATCGCCCTCCCCCTGCCAGGCCTCCATTGCCCTCTCGGTATTTGCCATGGCTAGGTCGAGGGCCCTTGCCCCCCTATCTCCAAACTCCAGAATGCCAACCCAGTTGGCCACCTCCTCCAGTACGTACTGCCTCCTCCCTTTTACTCCCTCCTTATTGCCAATTTCAAGGAGCAGCTTGCAGCTGCCTATCCCCCAGTCCTTAATGGGGCCAAAGACGGCACCTTTGGGAGGTGGAACCATGATCAAAAATAACTAGCCTACGGCCAGTTAGATGTGCTTTGAAAAGTATGAAAATCGTGAACTGATAGTTGCCCGGGCAACAATCAGATCCCACACGTGAGTATCGTGACCCCAGTGAATAATGGCCAGACCAGTCTGAGACTAGGGTGGTTGCCACGTATTTCTTCAACGAGGAGCCCCGCACGGAGTTCAAAGAACTCGACCCTCGGGGAACCGTGTGGTTCGTGTTAAAGGAACAGGAAAGTTGGATAGCCTTGCTCGTGTGAGCGTGCTGAACAACTTTAGCTAGTCTACGACGTCGGGGTCGTCCTAAGTGTCGAGTTCGTCCAATCGCTCGGTCCTTGGAAGTTGATGTCGTTGATGAAAAGAAGGTAGCGCGGGCTTAAGAAAAGGTGTGGAATAAGACTATGAGGACTAGATACATAGAAATAATAGGAGAGATCAAGAAGAGGAGCAATCCTTCGATGTGGGCTGGGGCTGCAGAAGGCGTAACCGGAGGAGGTGTTGCTGATACTGGAGCCACGCTTTCTGGCTCACTGACCTCGTTGGGAAAGATAGGTGGCCAGGATCGCGTTTTCAATGTCGTTAATGGAATCTTCAACGATCTCATTAGATGGATTAATAAATTGCATTTATAATGCAGACTGAGAGAGGTGGAGACCCGGATATATAATACGGATACAGTCCAGAATTGTGCATGCTCTGTTGTTGTGCGGGGTTGTTTCCGGTGCCGAGACTAGTTGTTTCCTATCGATGAGCATGCCTAATTGAGTAACGCGCATCTCTGGTTACAAGCATATGTATGGTGACTAAGCCAAAGAAATAAGAATATTCTTCCAATAAATCATTTACTATGGGGGAACACTAGAGGTATGCTTGTAATGAGGTTCATCTGTAACTGCTAAACAGATGGGCTGGACTTGAATTGTGTCTTGTTGAGAAGATATAGAAGAGGGTGGACCTAAACAAGATTTGTTGGATGAAATCAGGTAGTGCATTCCTGGCTTAAATGCATACAAGAACAGACTCTGCAGAAAATTTTGAAGAATGGAAACAATATTTAGGTCAGTTTGCACTCTTTCCCATAATCAGATCGGGGACGAGAAAGCCCGCAGGTAACTACGGAGGTGCAGAACAAAAGTCATTTCCCCTTACTTCTTTGGGAAAAGTAGGGGGCCCCTCCACGGTCGAGTGTCGAAGCGGTAATTAAGTCTGGCCTAGTTTCTATAGATAAAACGGCCGTGAAGATCGCCTGGGTTAGGGGTCATATTAGGATTAGGGGAAATGAGAACGCGGACCTGAGAGCGTCACATGGGTCGTTCCTGGGCGTTATCAGGGGCTGCGAGCGTTATCCAAGGCCGTCCGTAAGGCCGCGAGAACGGAAACCCGTTACGGGGTGCGTCGATGCGAGTGACACAGGCAGGTCCTCTCCGCTTATCGCTGGATGCGTACTGACCGCGGGCCGCAGAAAAGCTGGCTTCATCGGATTGGCAAGGCAGACTCTCCTACTTGTGCGTGTGGACATCCAACCGAGGACGCACAGCATATTGTGTTCGAGTACCTGAGACTCAGGGTTCAAAGGGCCCTCGTACTAGGGGATAGGAGCATGTGGGCGGAGTTGGATAGGTCGGGGTGTGGAGAAAGGACAGGGACGAGAGCTTTGAGGCAACGGAAGATTTTTTTGGTCATCTCTATGGTGAACTAGTTTGAGTTTCAAGCGCTTCTGGCAGTCCATTTGTTGTATTTAGTATGCGAGCTTCAAGGGTGTTCTTACAGTCCAGTTCCAACCAGACTAAGTTTTTGTATTTAGAATACGTGATTACCATCCATCACCGGGATGAGGCCCACCACCGGGATGTGGCTCACCCGGGTATTTTAGCGGTTTCAACAGTTTTGCGACCAATATGGGACCAAAGAGGCTCAAAATTTGGGATTGCGTTGTAGATATATGTTGGTTTGTTGAAGCGAGTGCGGGCGGGCCAAGGTGCATTACTGCTTGAATTATCTTGACCGAAATACCGGGGATCACGGGGTAGGTTGGCTGTAAGAAAAGTAGATATATGGGGGCTATGAGGGCAATAACCAAGCAACAATTATTGTTACGACTTGGGACTTACGGCCTGTATACATTATAGAAGCAATTGCAGGCAATACGTTGCCATAGAGGGACTGGTAGGCAAGGGTAGTCTTAACTGGGGGGATTTCTTCATATAACTCGACCAAAATCGGTCTGAATCAAATTCCTAATAGTGGAAAAGCATTTATATAGGCATGAGAACCAGGGAAAATCATGTCAGAGATTGAAATGTATCATTTAACTCTATACTCGGTGTATATGCCAAGGTTTGGCATTTCCGGCTAATATGGCTATTATGCTAAGCTGCTTTATTTTTAGGCTAAATCAGGTCTGGAATAGACTCAAAAGGTTATTTTTTATGCTTCGGTCCTTTTGCCCTATTGAATGCCTGATGACACATTCATTTGGAAGACTTATCTCAAGGTTTGCCTACTATTGCAGGTGGCCCCTATGGAATGACCTCTCTCAAGTCAAGTCAGATATGCTAAGTAGGATTTGGACAAGCATCTAGTGCCTTAATACATGCACTTGAGCTTGGTTTGGACTTGATTTCACTAAGTTATAATATGAAAGCCCTTGAGCATGATCCTCTCTAACCATACTTTTACCAACCTGACCCACTCAGTTCTAAGCAAAGATCCTCAGTAGTGTGTCGAGATGTTTCTTCAGCATATTGTGGTGATTTTGAGCTATCACGCACTTGATATGGACTTGAATTGGTTGAGTTATAAGAAGGCATGATTTATACACCCCCTTGCCTTAATTTACTCTTTGGGGTATGAGGTCACTAATTTCTGGTGGAATATCATATATATGGTACCTAGATCATTTTCCTGTCTATGTTTGTGCTTTTCTGCTATTAGAAACATGATTTAGACCGATTTTGGTTGAGTTACATGGAAGAAATCCCCCCGGTTAAGACTACCCTTGCCTACCAGTCCCTCTATGGCAACGTATTGCCTGCAATTGCTTCTATAATGTATACAGGCCGTAGGTCCCAAGTCGTAACAATAATTGTTGCTTGATTATTGCCCTCATAGCCCCCATATATCTACTTTTCTTACAGCCAACCTACCCCGTGATCCCCGGTATTTCGGTCAGGATAATTCAAGCAGTAATGCACCTTGGCCCGTCCGCACTCGCTTCAACAAACTAACATATATCTACAACGCAATCCCAAATTTTGAGCCTCTTTGGTCCCATATTGGTCGCAAAACTGTCGAAACCGCTAAAATACCCGGGTGAGCCACATCCCGGTGGTGGGCCTCATCCCGGTGATGGATGGTAACTTGCCTCGTCCTGAATCCAACCTTTTTTTATTTTGATACTCCTTACTCCTATTCGGTCCAAGTAAGGGGACCATGAGGAGGAGCCACCCGGAAACCCGGGTGAATTCAGGATAAGGCAAGTTAATCTGCCATTTTTTTTTTAAATGCTCCTTTACCTATTCGGTCCCAGTAAGGGGACCATGAGGAGCCACTGGAAACCCGGGTGGATTCAGGGATAAGGCAAATTAATCTGTCATATCCGGCGCTAGATACACATGAACATGATGGAAGATAAACAAAGGAGAAGCTCGAGAAGGCGCGGTAACCCATGCTGTCATTAGCCGGCTATACTGTATTCCAGAGGACCCCGGGAGGCTTGACTGACGTCCGCGAAAGAGATGCCACATGAGACTCAAGGAAAATCGTGAAACTTACATCTTGAACATAACATATGTCATATAGGACATATAGGACTCAAGGACGGCCGCCCCTTCTTAAAATTTCAGTGTACTCAACGGGTCGGCCGGGGCCTGGCCTGAAACATCAGGCCGCCGAACTGGGTAGCCTGGGCGGCCTGAATAGCCTGGACGGTCTGGACGGCCTGCAGGCTGGGTGTGCGGCCTACATCGCTACATATTGTTATATCTATGAATATGTCAGTTTTGTCCACATATGAACATTCAACATCGTCTGCTCCGTCTGCTCTCATGAGGAATTCACCTGAACAATGGCCGGCCCTTTTTTTTTTTTTTTTTTTTTAAATACTCATTACTCCTATTCAATCCCAGTGAGGGGAAAACAAACAAATATAATACGCAATATCTGCTCAACCTACATTGTCAGGCCTGACCGAGGTCTACCCAGACCAAGTCTACAGAATACATACATATTACTACAACATCGCCAACTCTCCCGCCAAAACAAACAAACATAATACGCAATGTCTGCTCAACCTACATTGTCAGTCAACAATACGGTCACGAACCAGATCCGGCCTTGGTCGGGGTTTCCCAAGTCATGCACGGGACTCCTTATCGAGTTTCTGTACCCCGGACATGCTATTGAACAACTGACCAAACTGGCAAAGTGGACCTCAAATCGTTTCTCAACCTAAAGGATGAAGACTTCCTGGTGATTGAATCAATGTTCGTACAGCACTTTCCCAAGTCCAAGATACGTTCGCCAGGACGAACCGAATCCCAATGGAAGCAATATTGAGAACAAGATTGTTTATTCCTGATCTGCGTGCTTGCTATTGTAGAGTTTGACCATCCTGCCGCTAATTATTCCGGAAGTGGGTTTGGGTCGCTGGAGGAATATCCCAAATATGGGGAAACGATACAAGATGCAGCCCAGCAGCCTCATACTTAACGTCCTGTATAACCCCTCAGACCCGTACTCTAACACCAAGGGCGGATGGGCAGCCAAGATAGGAGGATTACTAGATGAGGGTTGGCGAGTATGCTATATGGACGGCACGGGAAGACAAGGGCACTCTGCATTAGCAATGACATCGGAGGACAGGAGAGGAAACCTAACATTAAGATCAAGTTCTTACCTGGCAGAAGAAGCCACAGTAGCCGACGGGGAAAGAGAGGCTATCGTCCTCACACTAAAAGCACATAGAAACTCATCCATGGTCGCCATCCTCTCCGACTCAACTTCAGCCATCTCATCGGCCATGGTTATCTCACAAGGCTCAAAGCCACCTAGGAGCGGGATCGAGATAGAACTAGGAGACCTTCTAGCAGAGCGTCAATCCAACCACCACGACACCTCAATCTCCTGGGTCCGCTCCCACATCGGCATCAAAGAGAACGAGGAGGCCGATGAGTTAGCCGCCTTCGCATCTGCGCGAGGACAGTTTATTATCCAGGAACCTACCGTAACAGAAGGAGGGATCAGACAGGCCTCCAAAGCCTCACGCGCCAAAGCCAGAATGGCCCCAAGGTTCGGCGTAAGGAGAAGTGATTGGAATCGCCATGCTTTATCAGTATATACATGGCTTCGGACAGACCGCGGCCCCCAAAAAAGCTGGCTCCACAAAACAGGCAAGTCAGACACCAGCTCATGTTCATGCGGGCACCATACAGAAAACGGACATCACCTCACTTTCGAATGCCCTCTTCTCCACGACCAAAGAAGTACCTTAGGCAACGCAAAAGATTGGGAAGATCTCGACAGACCGATTTGGATCAAGGAGGAGGGCGAGGACGATTGGGATGCGGTAGAAGGTTTCTTCAACTTCATGTACAGAAAGCTCTCTGGGCGAGGGGCAAGATAAGGGAGCCATTTCTATATATTTATGACACATGATGGCGGACTCACTCTGTTTCCAAGCTGTTTTGCATTCTGAGCTGTTTTGCAAGCCCCAGTCAGGCCTCTCGAGGTCATCTAGCATTCAGCCGGTTAATGGCAGCATGGGGCTTCGCTCTTTACGATTTTTGTACTCTGTCTTGTTCCGTTTCCTCTTTCCTTCAGCACTTCTTTGGTTGACACATTTTCTTTCGTTGACACATTTTTCTTTATCGACTTACACGCATTTCGCAGGCCTCAGTCAGGCCTCTCGAGGTCATCTGTCATATAGACGGTTAATGACAGCATGGGGGCTCTGCTGTTATGAATTTTGTATTTACTCTCTGCTTCTCGCGCGCGGCGGACCTGGCGGATTAACTTGCCTTGTCCTGAATCCACCCGGGTTTCCGGGTGGCTCCTCATAGTCCCCTTATTGGGATTGCATAGGAGTACTGAGTATTTAAAAAAAAATAAAAAAAAGATACAAGATGCAGCTCGGAAGGTGCTCGGCGAGACGATGGCGCCGGAGTGGAATCGCTGTTGGAACGCACATCCGGCACACCCGCGCTCCGGGTCACCCGTTACCCTGAATTTCAGGATATCCGGCGAAGTCATCTACTAACGTCATATACTCACGTCATTATTATCGCACTGATATTATCATCGCTATATCATCGCATACGTATGTTTTTGGGTTGATCATGTTGATCGTTGTCGCTCGCTCATTTCTTGATTTTTCTTGATTTTCCTACAATCCCTGCGCGCTCTATTACCCTGAACTTCCGTGTATATAGACATCGCTCCGGAACTGTATTTTATCAATAATTAAGCAATTCTTCAATTCGCCTCGTTCTCACTCGCATTGTTATTCTCTGAGTTCTATTATTTACTCCGCGTATTACCATAGGCATATTACCAGAGATCTGCGTTGCACCCGTGCTCGCCGCCGCCGCCTCGCTAAAACCATTTTTTTTTATTTTTTTTTTTAAATACTCATTACTCCTATTCAATCCCAGTGAGGGGACTATGAGGAGCCACCCGGAAACCCGGGTGGATTCAGGACGAGGCAAGTTAATCTGCCAGATCCGCCGCGCGCAGAAAGCAAAAGACTAAATACAAGTATGAGATACCAAGAAAGACATACGTGATATGCGGAGCCCCCATGCTGTCATTAACCGGCTTCGTGCCAGATGACCCCGAGAGGCCTGACTGAGGCCCGCACACAATGGCCGGCCCGTTGCGAACACTGCATGATAGCAGCGCCGTGAGCGTGTAGGCAGTGCAGCCAGAGCTGGAGAGCCTAGATAGTGCAGTCAGAGCGAGCTGGGAGCGCGTAGGTAGTGTAGCCAGAGCTAGCAGAGCCTGGTCGTGATGCTAGAGGGGGGGAGCGCGTAGGTACCGTGAAAACTCGCGGACAAGACTGCAGTCTTGGGCGGTTTTGCCAAAAGCTCTCGCCGCGTCTTATTCCTGAGTACTTTCTTAATCATCCTTGTGCGTTCGTAAGTTCGAATCCTGCCTCCCTTAGAAAGAATGGCGCTCTGAATCCACCTGGGTTTCCGGGTGGCTCCTCATGGTCCCCTTACTGGGACCCAATAGGAGTAATGAGTATTGGATGGGAAAAAAAAAAAAAAAAAAGAGCCCATGGCAGAGCCTAGTCTGGTTGGCACTCGGGAGCGTGTAGCAGTCAGAACTTGGAGCGTGTAGGTAGGTAGTGAGGCTAGAGCTGGGAGTGCGTGGATTAGCAGAGTAGGATTGGGGAGCGTGGAATAAACTGGTGCCGAACCGGCAGAGCCTGGGTGAGTGCCGTCTGTAGTGTCGTGAGAGTAGCGGGATGTTTCCGGGCAGGCCAAACCCACCGGCACCGGCCAGTGGCTGGTGTACGCTATGCAACAAGGCTACAAGTAGCTATGGCTGACGAAAGTACAACAACGCAACGCTTCATCATAACACAACACGCTAACTACAACAAACGCTCTGACTCAAACAAACTTTAGCAACTATCTCTCGATCGCTCATCAGGCCGGAGTGTCAGAACTTCCTGCCTAGGCTCCACACCCACGGCTTGATCCTTATAATTTTCCAGCGGTTCAATTTGCAGTCGATTCCATCCCCATTTCTCATCGCCAGTTGCATCAACATGCACCAATAACTGGAGAACAATATGCATTTCCAAATGATGCCTACCGCTGCCTACAGGACTATGCGATGCACACAGAATTTTGGCAGTGGATCATAAAAGAAAGGGCAGATAGAGTATCTTCTGTGTGCACCATAGTAAGCCATGGAATACTAGACAGCTTGAGAGCGAGACAAAATATCCCGAGCCGAGGACTGCAAATGGATGTGATTTCTCTCTTTTAAAGAACGTTAATGACGGGACAGGTAGAGGGAATAAAGATGGGTTATGACTGTGAAGGATCTAAAACATGTACATTGATTGGTTATCTATCCAGAACACAAGCGGCAGGATATCAATCATCGAAAGAAGCAGCAAACTTCCGGTCTGCTGGAGCAAGTTATATGAATGCCTTCGATTTCGGACACAATCGGGCCGCCTTCTAGATGCCAAAACATTAGGGGTATTCAAAGTTAAGATTTTCGGCCGGAAAAAACGTTTTTCTTGGCAAGGCCCTTTTTCAGTTTTTCCTAAGACCATCACCTATCAGGGGAGTTCGAAGGAGAAGCTCGGCCTAATTGCCAACGTCGAACCTCTGAGAAGCAAGCTTTCCGACATCCGTACATGCTGGGTAGCTCGAGCAGTCCGAACGGGAAACACGGAGATAAGGGAAATGATCTCGAATAATAACACATTAAACAGGGTCTTCCAAGCCGCCTCGACCCCTCCCCCTAACAACGTTATTGCAAGAGTCTTCAGAGCTGCATCAGCGTTCGAACCCCAGAACCTCAGCTTCGGGAACTGCACTTACTCCAACCCCAGCAGCCTTACACTTAATGTTATGTACGATCCCTCAGATCCATATTCCAACACCAAGGGCGGTTGGGCGGCCAAGATTGGAGGATTGTTAGATGAGGGCTGGAGAGTATGCTATACCGACGGTACAGGAAGACAAGGGCACTCGGCATCAGCAATGCTATCAGAGGACAGGAGAGGGAACCCGACCTTAAGGGCAAGCTCCTATCTTGGAGAGGAGGCAACAGTCGCTGACGGGGAAAGAGAGGCCGTCGCTCTCGCGTTAAGGACACACATAAACTCACCTATGGTTGCCATCCTCTCCGATTCAACCGCTGCCATCTCATCCGCTATGGAGATGTCACAAGGAAAGCCACCCAGGAGCGGAATCGAGATAGAGATAGGGGAGCACCTAGCAGAGCGCCATACCAACCACTACGACACCCTTGTCTCTTGGGTCCGCTCCCATATCGGGATTAAAGGTAATGAGGAGGCTGACGAGTTGGCTGCTCTCGCATCCGCGCGAGGACAGTTCAACATTCAGGAACCGACTGTAACGGAGGGAGGCATCAGACAAGCCTCCAAGGCTGCTCGTGCCAAAGCCAGAACTTCCCCAGGGTTCGGCGTGAGAAGAAGCGATTGGAACCGCCAGGCCTTGTCGGCATACACTTGGCTTCGCACTGACAGGGGCCCCCAGAAGTATTGGCTCCATCGAATTGGCAAGTCGGAGACAGCCGCCTGTCAATGCGGACATGACACGGAAAACGGGCATCACATCACATTCGTATGCCCGCTCTACGACACACAACGACGCTATATGGGCAATGTGAAGGAGTGGGAGGATATCGATCGGCCCATATGGATAAAGGGAGAAGAAGAGGAGGAAGAGTGGGAGGCGGTGGAGGCCTTTTTCAGCTTCTTGCACCAAAGGCTCCGCGGAAGAGGTTAAAAGAAGAAAGAAGGACAGTGGTTGCACGCACTTACGACAGTTATCTCGTACCCATACACAATGTTTGTATTTAGTCTTCGGCTTTTGCGCGGTGGTTCGTTCATGTTTGTATTTAGTCTTCTGCTTTCTGCACGCGGCGGACCTGGCAGATTAACTTGCCTTGCCCTGAATCCACCCGGGTTTCCGGGTGGCTCCTCATAGTCCCCTCACTGGGATTGAATAGGAGTAATGAGTATTAAAAAAAAAAAAAAAAAAAATAAGACCATCACCACACAAACTTTTTTCCGTTGAAATCGATATAAACGCCTTTCTGTGCCTATTTATTCGCAAATCTAGAGAGCTTTTGTGCGATTTGTACCAAGAACATTAAGGAGTAAACAAATAGTATCCAGGACAAGACCTAGGTTATTTACCCATAACAAAATTTGACTTAGGTATGATTGCGCCCGGAGGGCTAAGTAGAACCTCCAACTTCGGCGAACCTCCAACTCCAGCCAACTGCTTGTCACAACTCCATTCAGAGAACATACCTCGTGTGAGCAACAAGCGTCGCCTGACTCATTGGTATCAAAGGACACTAGACTGCATGATTGAACAGGTGATAGCAGAAGAGATAATAGATGCACTACAAGAGTTAGATCAGGAGTTGAGGATGCTGTGACATTGCTGTCATGGAGGAATTGGATCCGGAGGAGGATGATGAGGGTAATGAAATTGATAGCACCAATTCTAGCTGGAGCACAGTCTTGACGTCCTTGTTTGATGTAGACATGGAAGATTTGGAATGCGAACTAGAGGAATCCATAGTACTTGGGCGGGTAGAGGTTAAAAGGCACCATTATTTAGAGGCTCGTACCTCAGGTATACCTAAGGATCTTAATTTTACAGATGAGATCCTTCCCCATCACCAACCAGACTGCTTTCAGCAGTTCTTCCGCATGTGCACAACCAGCTTTCCTAGGTATATATCCACTCAAAGATTGAAGGCCGTCGAATTTTTCCATAACAATTTCAAGAACCCACAGGTAGCTAGCTCTAGTTGGCTGAGAAATCTCGGGAGAATACTAAGCATTCAGTATGAGCCTTACTCCTTACGTATATTTGGCAAAAGCCAACGTGAAGTTTCCGGGGTTTATGGATGGAAATATACACCACTTTATACGCACTTTTCGACAGCGGACTCATAACCTTAAAGAGATGTATCCTTATTCCTTGTCTAATCTACATATGTCAATCTCCCTCCCTTTTATCCAATACTTTGCCAAGCCGCTTAGTCCTTATACTCAAAGCTTGGCCATTTTTTCGGCCGTAGAGTTCTCACAAGAATTTTGGGTCTAAAACTAGGGTCGGGTGCCGAGACTAGTCTAAAACTAACTTTGAATACCCCTATTTTATAATACAAGATGAATGAGGCGCAGATTCCCCTTCCTATTTGGGAAACTTGCATATGCACGCATAACTACTTGGCATATGCACACTAGTTAGGATTCAAGTTAGCTATCTATGTATGTACATGCCGCACCCCTCGCCACCACACATACCCATCCCACCTATCCCCTCCCAACTCACTCCTGGTATTAATGGTGGCATAAAGTGCACTTTGTTGTCGGAGGCCTTCCGCGCTTCTGAACACCATTTTTGGGGGCTTTCTTTTTTTGGCCTCTGGGACAAGCTGAGATTGCAATATCGATTGGATCAACACTGACAATTTGGTCAGTCTCCATCGTATATCTCCATTCAGTAAGATTACGAGGTTATTAAGCGTAGGAATCGTGAAGAGAGAGAAGAGTTCATGTATTCAAATAATAACGGAGCTATCTAGATATCACTATAAGTCGTGAAGCTTACGGTCCCAGTGCTCTAATAATCATCTAAGTACCTAGGTGCGATCCAGTCGCTTATATGTACCCTTTCGCACCGTCACTTTCCCTTTCAGTAATTCTTGCTCTTATCCCAGTATACCATCATTTTCCCTTTCCAAACAAGAGGCGAGAGTATTTCCTACACATTCATCAATCGAAAGATCCTATATCAACAACTTCCTGAATGCCAACAAAAGCCTTAAAATGCGCAACATACTTGGCTGGCAATCCAGCAGTAGTGCATTGGAAAAGCGACAATGCATTCTTGTGGATCTGGTTAATATCTCTTATTCGGAGCTGCCGCTCACGACGAATTGCAATCCAGTGCTCTTTATCCCTTTCTACAGGAGAATGTCCTTCAGAGCAGGTTTGGGGGTGCTCGATTGGCAGGTTTCAATTGAAGGGTTGATATCTGGTAAATTAAGGTCAAAATAGGCAATTGAGGGGGCGGAGAAAGGCAATATACCTGGAGAATTAAGATGTTAAGGAGTTGGTTGAAGGGCTGATTTTTTAAATTTTTTTTTTTTTTAATTACTCATTACTCCTGTTCAATCCCAGTAAGGGGACTTTGAGGAGCCACCCGGAAACCTGGGTGGATTCAGAACAAGGCAAGCTAATCTGCCAGGTCCACCGCATGCAGAAAGTAAAATAGCAAGAAAAAACACAGAATTCGCGAAACGCATAGCCCCCGTGCTGTCATTAACCGGCTAATGCCAGATGACTCCGAGAGGCCTGACTGAGGCCTGCCCCTCCAGATGTGTACTGTAACCAGCGAAATAGACAAAACGCATAAACTCATGAACGTGTAAATCAAAATACACCAAACCGCAGAGCCCCCATGCTGTGGTTAAAGGGCTGAGGGTCGAGGGAAGGGGTTTTTTTTTTTAATTTTATTTTTTAAATACTCATTACTCCTATTCAGTCCCAGTGAGGGAACTATGAGGAGCCACCCGGAAACCCGGGTGGGTTCAGGACAAGGCAAGTTAATCTGCCAAATCCGCCGCGCGCAGAAAGCAGAAGACTAGATACAGACATAGTGTGAATCAAACTGTGTAAGTCGCAAAAATAAAAACAGATTGCGCGAGCTGGGATGAGACAAAAGTGTAATGAAAATCGTAATACGCAGACCCCCATGCTGTCATTAACCGGCTGTATGCCAGATGACCCCGAGAGGCCTGACTGGGGCCTGCGACGCCATATCCTGCTCGAGGGAAGGGTTGGTATATATGATTGTGGAAGGATTGATATCTGGCCACTTGAGATATCACAATATCTGGTATATTGAGAGGTTGGGACAGGAGAGAAAGTACCTAAGTGGTTGAGCAGGTGGGAGGCCATAGCACTGAGACCATATCCGTGAAATATGCGTGAATGCCCATGCATATGCAGCTACTAAATAGGAAGGGTAAGGACTTTTGTTCTGCCCTCCGTAGATGCACTACAAACTCCAGCTGATCTTATTGAGTACTAGTAGATGCTTACAAAAGCAGGATTTGAAGCAAGAACTAGAAGAAAAGTTAAGAGAGGAGCCAACCCACATCCTCTAAGTAGTGCAAGAGTTGGACTTGCCTTGTCCCTGAATCGACCCGGGTTTCCGAGTAGCTCCTTATGGTCCACTTACTGGGACCGCAAGGACCGGACGCACGTTGGTCTAAGTTACGCTCTTCTTTTTTTTTAAAAAAAGAAAATTGTTAAGGTTATCTCGTACAATTGTGACGGTACAAACCAGTCTGTTGTCTATGGGGGGTAGTTGCGAGGTCACGAACACACAAAAATATTAACCTGGGTACGAGGCTAGGGTAATTTTTTTTTTTATAAATCCTCATTACTCCTATGCGGTCCCAGTAAGGGGACTATGAGGAGCCACCCAGCAACCCGGGTCGATTCAGGGACAAGACAAGTTAAGCATAGAAAACTCATTAATGGGAACCTCCTCTGCTGTCATTAACTAGCAGTGCCGGATGAGCCCGAGGGCCTGACTGGAGACCCAGAAGAAACCCTTTCCTCGGAACAAAACCGCGCTCCAAAGGAAATACTAGTCAAAAGCCCAGTGGCTGACCGTGGAACATCATAACTGGAATGAATATCTGAAATGAATAACTGAAGTTATAAAATTCTCAAGGGCCCCTCCTTCCGGCCAATTGTCTGCAGAGGAAGTTAAAGAAGGCTTCCACCGCATCCCAATCATCTCCCTCCTCTTCCTCTTAAATCCATATAGGGCGATCTAGGTCATCCCAATCTCTGATGCTGCCTAGAGCCTTTCTTTGCTCGCGATACTCAGGGCAGCCGAAGGTGATATGCCTGACATCTTGCGTGTCGTGGCCGCAATGACATGCTGCTATCTCGGCCTTTCTAATCTTATGGAGCCATTGTTTTTGAGGCCCCCTGTCTATTCGCAGCCAGGTGTAAGCCGAAAGGGCATGTCGATTCCATTCTGCTCTTCGGACGCCAAAGCCCTTGCGCGAGCATGCAAAGCTCCTGCTCGCCTTGTAGGACTGCCTGACCCCCCCTGGGTTACCTGGGGGGGGTGGAGGCTAGAGTAAGGTTAGGCATCAAGAGACACAGTAAGTTATATCTGTAACCTTTTACTGCCTGCTCCAATGTAAATTAGTAGCTAGAGATCATATATTTGGAAATAAACTCTTCGGCCATATAACTCCCCATGCGCTAGTTGCGAGAGACTACCCGTCCCAGGGGCCTGAGAAACTTTCTACCTATCCTGAGTCAGTCCGCATCGTGGACAAAGCAGAAACTATTGGAATTCTCAAGACATTCAATTCATAATCCGGATCAACAGCTTTAGGAGTGGAGGTAGCGGAGCAATCTAGCAAACGCCAGCAAACGCCAGCGCCTTTTTTTTTTTTTTTTTTTCCAAAAAACCACCAGTGCAAGTGCCGCTTCAAAAGGCTGCTATTGGGAACCTCGAGAGATGGGCGTTGAAGGCGTATTTCTTCAAGAGACGCAAGATTTCATTATTCTTAGGCCACTAGCTTGTTAAATTTTTGTATCTAAGTGTAGATATGTAGCTTCAATGTAGTAAGTATTGCATTGCTTGTTGCATAGCGTGTACCAGCAGCTGGCCGAAACATCCCCCGAGAGTAGTGTAGGGTGCCGAGTGTGAGGTTAATATTTTTTTTTTTTTCAATACTCGGGTCCTAAGGACCATGAGGAGCCACCCGGGTAGATTCAGAGCACACCTGGGAGTAATGAGTATCTAAAAATATATATATATATATATTCTCGGTCCATTTGGAACTAGTCTCAGTATGAACTTCACTGACTAAGCACGGGGAAACCTCCTTAGGACAAACCTGTGCTCCTTTGGCTGTTAGGAAATCGTTTGGAGGTCAAGGGTGTCCGGTGTGCTGGGTGTCCCATGCCTTGCCAGTGATATATGCGCATCCAGTAGAGGCGGATTACCTACAGTAAGTATGCTGGCTGGCTGCACTGTGGAAGCGCGTGAATTGTAGTGTTAATAACGCGGGTATTTGTCTGGTTCACCACGGGTATTTGGTGGTGGTTGGTAAGAAACCAGACATTGGTAAGAAAAGGTTGGTAATTGACCTCCCCCTAGCATGAGACTAAGCCGGGTTGCAATTAAATCTTCAGTTAAGCCCGCTTAGTAACCCCGAAATCACAGCATTCAAGTCAACATGCTAGTCTCATGCCAAGACCCTCTGGCGCTCGAGCGATGCAACCAGAGTTATGCAAGCGCAAAAAGTGATGCGATGCGAACGACTAGAGTCTTGGCATGAGACTATCAACATGCCACGATTCACATAGCGGGGAGTTTTGCTGAACCGCATTTCGCGGATCATAGAACGTCTCATGCAGCTGCTGAAGGAGCTTCCCAGCGATGACACGATATTAGAGCTGTTGGTCGAAGTTTTGGGCGTTTATAGAAAGATATCAGCGCACCGGTATTTGGCTGCTCGAGAAGAGGGGTACCTATCTTGGAGAACGGTTTTCTGCCTTTCGGATGTCATTGTGCAATATGGCGTGATGTCGAGATATCAAAGGTGCGTGGTGTCGTGATGTTGACGGTAGGAGGTGTCGTGATGTTGAGGGTTGTGAACTTGTGATATTGCGAGTGGGGTTGTGATGGTTGTGATATCGACTAGGGTGCTAATTTAATTTTCAATTATCTCGTTAAGGGACTCCTGAGTCCCTTAACCAATTAAGAGTTTAATTAAATTATTATTAAGGCTCTGGCCAATGAGCGGTGAGGCCAAGCAGCCAAGGCGCTTGCCAAGGCGCTTCGTAATTGACATTAGCTTAATTGAAATAACAATTGACCACCCCTAATGTTCTATTTCAGAGTTTTTTCCAATTCTGAAATACTTACTTGATTATAGGATTAGACCACACCTAGGGCTTTTCCTCTAGTATCCTCTAACTACTTAAGAGTTCCTTTTAATTACTTTGGCCAATGAGCAGTGAGGCCAAGATGGCATTAGCTTAATGGAAGTAACAATTGACTATTTCTAATATAAGGTAGAGTACTAAACTGTATAACGATTGACATCTACATGACGATCAGCATGTAGTTCTCCCGCATGTATGAGATTCTCAATATATCCACCAACTCTTTGTAAGTATGCCTGTCATAAGAATATTGAATATAGCCTAAAAGCACTCAAAAAATCTAAATTTTGTATCCACAACCTACCCTTATTTACCCTGAAGCCACTAGAGCCCTTACACCTTCACCACCCCCTAAAACCACCCCCAGTACTACAATCTCCCCTGCTACAATAACTACCCACTATCATAATCACTACTAGTAGTTATAAGCTCCTCATAAGTATACTCTATAAGCCCTATTAGTATAGATTTGAGCTGCTCACTATATGTAGAACTGTAGGTACTATACAATGCCAAAAAACGATATTGCCATTTCTAGCATATACAAATCAGGTACTTGATATTGAGTTTCAAACATTGTATAAGCTTCAATTGAGCTATATTCGCAGAATTGCAAACATAAAGCCTCAAAGTACCTATTTATATGGCCTTTAAGTCTCAAGATACTACTTTACTTTTTTGGCCTTTAGTTCTTTAGCTAACTTGCGGCCATCTCAGTTTCTAGGCTTTTCGGCTTCAGAGGCCTCAGTATATGTGATATAAACTATTGTATACTCAATATAGGCACATTAGAGAGTTAAAAGATATTTAATTTCCTTTTGTGATTGATACTTTACTTCTATACAGTAGCTAAACAATTTGAAGGTTTAGGAGTTTGACTGGATTTACTATCTCTGGTATTGAGTTTCGACCAATTTAAGAGCCATATTTGAGCTCTATTCTAAGTACGAACTTGAACTTGATCCATATACACTACTAGTACTACCACTAGTACTGATATTTCAATTTATATTATATTTGCTGAGGCTCCTAAAGCTGAAAAGCCTGGAAACTTTCGAGATAGCTACAAGTTAGCTAAAGAACTAAAGGCCAAAAAAGTAAAGTAGTATTTTGAGACTCAAAGGCCACATAGGTAGGTACTTTGAGGCTTTAAGTTTGCCATTCTGCAAATATAGCTTAATTGAAGCTCATATAATGTTTGAAATTTAATATCGAGTACCTGATTTATATATGCTAGAAACAGCAATATTATTTTTTGGCACCTACAGTTCTACATATAGTAAGCGGCTCGAATCTATACTAATAGGGCTTATGGAGTATACTTATGAGGAGCTTATAACTACTAGTAGTAATTATGATAGTAGGTAGTTATTGTAGGAGAGGAGATTGTAGTACCGGGGGGGGGTTGTAGGGGCTGGTGAAGGTGTGAGAGCTCTAGAGGCTTCAGGGCAATCCAGGGTGGGTTGTAGATTTGAAATTTAGATTTTTCAAGTATTTTTAGGCTATATTCAATATTCTCATAACAGGTATACTGCAAAGAGTTGGTGGATATATTGAGAATCTCATGCACACATATGCCGATCGTCACGTGGGTGTCGATCGTTACGCAGTTTGGGACTCTATAATAGTGAACTTCTAGTTAAAGGGCAAAAGCGGTAGAGGTTAAAGTAAATTCTAGTGCAAGGCTGCAATTAATGCAACAGGAAGCGTGCGACAGAAAGCATGCAACAGAAGGCAGACAATAGTATACATTCGACAGAAACATCTGACCTAGAAGTCGGAACCTATAGTCTGGTTGGCGCTGGAACCTTCTTACCGACGTGGGAGGTAACAAGAACATTGGGTGAAATACAAATAGTCGGTGCATCCTGACACAGATTATTTCTACTGGAGGTAAAACGAAAGTTGTTACGCATTGGACAGAGTCGGTGCGTCCTGACATAGATTTACTTCTGCTGATGCATACGGTATATCACGATCAACTCTAGAAGACAGAGTATGGGGGTTTTCAAGAAAGGCATGATACAGCAGCAGAGGTTAACAGAGGTAGAGGATACGCCCAGAGGTCGTTGCAACCGCGAAATACCGAAGGTACCCGGAGAGTGGAAATCTTCAAAATACGTTGAAAGTACTTGATATACATATCAAATAGCAGCCTTTGGAACCCTTTGAATACTACCTTCAAAATTCCAACTTGACTCCAGCTCTTCTTACCCTCCTTCTTTTCTTTAGGTTTCATTCATATGATTAGTATTATTATTTACTGAGTTGGCCTACATATTTGACTGCGAAAGAGACTTGACTCTGTACAGCCAAACAAAGCGAGTTAACCTTAGTTGCACTGCCTGTCTGCTTGCACTGCAAAATGCAGTAGATGATCGCCGGGATCTTCTTGTAATGGTCTCTAACCTAGATGCAGCTCTATTTTTTCGCTGGAGTGACTTTCCCAGGCAAAAGATTTTTGGTCTCTAGTAAGCCAGGTCTAGAGTGCCTCTTGTTTATTTCATTTATGATCAACATGCTTCACACTGAATTGGATTGGGATTAGCTCTTGCAGTAATCATATCACGGTCATTGACAGCAATTAAGGCCCTCGTATTTGAATCACGCCAGCGAGCTCAATGCATGGTTCCGACCATGTCGATCGCGTATTTTTTTCTTAGTACTTGTTACTCATATGCGGCTCCAACGAGGGGCCATGAGCACCCGGAAAGCAGGGTGATGTCGATCGCGAAGAGCAGGCCTAATAGGTTCCTATCATAGGGTGCTGGGGTACGGTATGGAATTTTTTTTTTTTTCTTTTTATTGGGAATGGCAAGTCAAAGTGGAAAAGCGTGGTTTTAATAGCAAAGAGGAATAGAACCCCATGAATGTGAGCTACATTTTGTATTGAAAATGATTATCACTGCCGGCTGGCGAAGCGTTCATTATCATGCTGGCAGGGACAATGATATATCTAGACGGGTTTCTTACATATGCGACGGAATTGCGACGGACTTCTTGCAGACATTCTCGGGGATATAAGGCCCATTCTTTTTTGTAGTTCTGATACAGATATCAGATACTAGACAGTCTCCGTGAGTCGTACGGTTAAGCAATAGTAATATGATCCGAGCCTCATGTGATTTATACGTTTTGGTCTCTATTTCTTTCCGACTAATTCGGTTGTCTTCCTTGCTTGGTAATATGGCTGGCTTGCCCCCGCCAAAAAAACCACTTGGACTTGCATCTCAAAATTAGGACACCGCATATGACCCAACATTGTTTACAGTCCGAAACCAGCTTCAGGCATGCATATATCATGCATTAATGTGCATGAATGATTATTGCTGCGCTAGAAAAGTCCTTGGTGGAAATAGATTGAAGTCTGCTTTGGGAGAGTTCGCTGCGGCTGGTTGACCATTGCTATGATGCTATGGTAAGGAATTTTGACTTGAACAAGAATTCTTCGTCGTACATGAGTGCGGGGTACCGGTAGCCGCTTATAGATCAACAACAATCCTTCATTTACAGGATCCCTGTCTTCGTTCAGTTGCATGACCTGCCACTTTGGATTAAAACACCCCCTCTCTTAATCGTGTATCCAAGCAATTGTTCATCCTCCCAAGGATTCCGTAGGCATTCCCATAGCGTAGGGCTCTCGGGGAGCGGTCATCGTTATTCTTCGCCTCGCATCACGCGATATATTACGCCTCTGTTGTCGACCGTGCCGCTTAATATCCCATTGGTTGCTTCCCTAATATGTCTGGGATACGTGAATTTACCTCACCTGGGTTAGCTGACCGATTATAGAGTACCATAGCTCTTTTGTAAACGAACTAGATTGAGTCAGACAAGGATCGTTGAGTGTCAGGCTCACATCCTCAGCTATTAAATGGCTTGCGAAAAAAGAAAATACTTTCGACGAAAGGATACGTGGGACCTATACATGCAATACCCTCCACACAGTGAGTCATGATCGCCTCAGGAATTGGTCCTAATGGATGTCAGTACATAGAGCCGCAGAAGACTATTGGACGTTAACCGTATTCCCCAACGGAGGTTTGTGTTTGTAGTGACAGCAGCGGAGAGGTGAAATATAAAAACCTCTGGGTACACTATATTCACAACACTATATATTTGGCATTGCGGGAAGAAATCACCCTGGCATTGTAGACGTCGTTCCTGCTCTTCCCCCCACTGGACCTTTGTCGAATTGAATTCTTTCATCAACCCCCCCTATAACTAAATTCACCGATATCAACACTTCCTACCCACTAAAGCTAAAATCTTACACAATGTTTCCTGAAGTCCTCGAACCTAAGATTGATAGGGCTGAAGTAACCATCACATCTCCCGGCGCTCTCTGTGAGCTGATGGTCGTTGACGAAACCTATGACCGTTACGGAAGGCTAGTCGTCACGCCTTCGGTGGAAAGCAACTATCCCGAACACGATGATATTTCAACCAAACTAGCCAAGCATGCCTTGGTCCAACGCCGGAAGTTCGATAGCGCGAACGAATTGATATCCTGCAAGATTGAGATAAACTCCCCGCATATTTTGAAAGCTCTGGTCGCCGTCGTTTCGTACTATCCGGGGCATCCGGGATATTTTACAGAGCAAGTGACTCTCAAGGCGCCATATATGCTGCTTCAACATCATTGGGCCGAGTTGGAGGAATATAAGAATATTCTTGCAGAGTCTAGTGAGGACAGAGTCCATGTTGACTTCTTGCTTAGCTTCATGGAACGCGAGATGGGCGAAGCCAGAAAAGCTTCCAAGCGTTTAATCAACGTAGGCCAAATTTCCTTTCCATTACTATGGACCATCTTCAAGCCCGGGCAACTTGTATTTTCAACAGCCTCTGGCCACCCTCAGCTCTATCGACTTCAAACCCTGACCTATGCAAATTGTGGAAGCCTTAACCTTCGAGTGTGTTGTACGGAGTATGATGGAACAGTCACAGGACGTTACAGTGCAAGCCTTTCCCTTTATGAATCCGCAGTGGGGGAAGCAGCCATTATAAATAGGTTAAATACTTATCCCTTTGAATATGCCGAAAATCGGGATGGTCTTCTCGAAAAATTGAAGGCAAGAGGACAGAAATTTTTGCACTATCGAGGAATCTACGTACAACGCTACAAAGGGATCTTGCAACTATTAAGACAGCCACCACTGGGTTTTTTTTCGAACTCTCGCGAAGATTATTGTGGAACATTTACTCCCAAAAATGTATGCGCCACATACGACTCCCCCCTTTTGCTGTCGGGCTGTTCGGAGAAGACAAGGCTGATATATACTCTACATTACTAGGTCGAAGGGCGCATCATTATTGACACCAAGACTTTCATGGAGGAAAATCCCGCTTATGATCTAAAATTATCCGACCATGATACCCCCGCCCCCAGACAGCACAATTCTAAAAGTTCGTTTCCCTAATAGTTATCAGACATTTTCTCTGGTTTTCTGGTTTCTCTATCCTGCCATCACACACTTGTTCCTTGACGGTCTTAGCTGAAACTAACATCGATACTTTACCTAGGTCCGAAGCATACAATCATGTTCTGGGCGCCGGTGGATCCTGTTTTGTGCCCTCCCTATGTGCTCGGTTTCAGCCCCGCGCTAAAACAGTGGTGTCAATTCAGCATCGACAAAATCGAAGAGCCAAAGTGGGTTGAAAATGCATTCGACAGGGTGATATTGAATCCTACCCCAAAGAAGGTCATCAAGTCGTTGGTCTCCTGGCATGAATTCCCTGATACTGCGGCTAGAGATCAACAAGAACTGAAGGGCAAGGGTCTGGTAATGTTGTTGCATGGAACACCCGGGACTGGTAATTATATCTTTACCTCCTTCTGCACCTTGGATTGATTTTGGTGATTGTATCATACATGGGTGTGCTAATATAAGGAGTGGTAATTAGGTAAAACACTAACTGCGGAAGCCGGTATGTTCTCCAAAATAGTCATATGGCTACAGTCCCTAGCCATATCTCGGAATACCTAACTAATTGTAAATGTAACTCATCTAGTTGCTGAACATACAAAGCGTGCACTTCTGGTAATCTCAAGTGGAGAACTCGGTACTACTGTAGCGGAAATCGATAATAGCTTGACAAAGTTCCTACAATATGCAGCACTGTGGAAAGCCATTGTGCTCATTGATGAAGCTGATGTTTTCCTTGAGGCTAGATTGACAGGTGTCTCCAACCGCTTGGAGCAAAACAGTCTAGTTGCTGGTCCGTGATTCTGTATCCTCCTAGTGCATTTATAAAAATTGTCGAGAGCCCCAGTTTGCTGATATTCGTGCCTTCAGTGTTCCTCCGTCAACTGGAATATTTTAGAGGTATCGTCTTCCTAACATCAAACCGTGGTTCTGGCCTCGACCCCGCCATCAGATCACGGATTCACCTCTTCTTGCAATTCTCTCCACCTGACCTCAAGACCCGAAGGGCCATGTGGGAGCAAGTTCTCCAACGTTTTTCGCCCGATGAGATCGGCTTTGTAATGGAAGATGTGCTTGATCTCTTGTCCATGGTGGATATGAACGGCCGAGAGATCTCCAATGCGTCACAGCTTATCAGAACTCTAGCCCGAGAGGAGAGTAAGAAGGTCACTTCAGAGCATATCAAGACATTCTTACAAGTATGGAATTGTTTTGAAGGAGAAGAAGCGGAAGGAATGGGAATCATTGGGAAAGGAGGTAAAGTCATGAGGAGTGCACACCTTAAGGGAGTGGTATGCGAAAAGTGCGGGTGCGGCTGTGCGGACGGCATTGTGGGGAAGCCAGATGTGGAAGCTCTACACTAATGATCAGGGGGAAAATATTTTTGCCGCCAATTTGGTCGCCAAAACAGAGCATAGATAGTTATAATTTCTGTCAGGTCCAGTCAGACGAAAATGGGTTTCTTACCACTTCTCCCACTTTCCGTTGATCTGGCGCTGGAACCAGTACCTAAATAGTATTTGCCTGTTGTAAACACACACAAGCTATTAAATACTCATTACTCCTATTCAATCCCAGTAAGGGGACCATGAGGAGCCCCCCGGAAGCCCGGGAGGATTCAGAAGCAGGCAAGTTAATCTGCCAGCTCCACCGCGCGCGAAAAGTGAGAGTAAAAGAGAGGAAAGCGCAACTGAGGTCTGCCTCTCCAAATCAACGAAATGTAAGGCAAAAGTTCTGAACAAGATGTGTCGCAAGTACTGTAAGAGATGGCTGTCAAATAAGAAATGAAAGGAGGAAATTGATACCGTCAAATAACATGTAATGCAAGAAACGCGTGTAGTACTGTAGACAAGAGAAATAGACAAAACGAAATTCGTACTAAGCAGAGCCCCCATACTGTCATTAACCGGCTGTGTGCCAGATGACCTCGAAGGCTTGACTGAGGCCTGCGACTTCCCATTATAATATCCTGCTGAGTTGCGACGTGAAATAAGCTAAAGGCTATGAGTTATCGATTATGAAATCTCACCTCGAGTGTAAAAAATATACATTCCTCTACCATCTTATGTCTTCATCCCCTGGTTACAAATGCCTAACCTTGTATCCCACTTGTCTCGGATATTTCACTGAGGGAGCTATCAGTGATCTGCGCCCTATTCATGAGACCTATCGCTGGGCTTGTCACTACAGTAAACAGGGAAACAATTGACAGTTGTTCCTTCCCTCCCCATTTGTGGTTGTAAGTCTGCTTTAGCCATTGACGTAAAACTTTAGGTGAGGGGAATAAGACTGCCGGGGGTGAATTTGTCGCAGTTACCAAACCACACCTCCGCCCTAGCACAGACCAACAGCGTTTCCACCAATACGGACCCCCCCTCAGCACCCACATACGCAGGCAGCGACCGGGTCCGCCAAGAGACAGTCAGTTAAATCAAGGGAAACGGGTAATAGCCCGACGGCAGTGGCACCAACCCCTAACAACAGTTGCCATTATTTTGATTTACACGGTATGATTTGCGCGTTTGTATTTGATTCACACAGTTTTGATTCACACATTTGGATTCACGCTATGTACACAACGCTTGTATCTACTCTTTTGCTTTCTGCGCGCGGCGGACCTGGCAGACTAACTTGCCTTGTCCTGAATCCACCCGGGTTTCCGGGTGGCTCCTCATAGTCCCCTCACTGGGATTGAATAGGAGTAATGAGTATTTAAAAAAAAAAAAAAAAAAAAACCAACCCCTAACACTCAGAACAATCCGAAATCCACACGAACACGGCGCAAAGGAAAGGGGAGGCTCCACCCCCATATATATCGAGCTCTCTAAGCCTGCCCCACCATGAGCGAGTATTTTATGTATCGATCTTTCTAAGCCCGCGTGTTTCTCATATTCGAGCTCTCTAAGCCTGCCCCGCCATGAGCGAGTTTCTTATACATCGCGCTTGCTAAGCCTCCGAGTTTCTCATAATTCGAGGTTTCTAAGCCTACCCCGCCATGAGCGAGTTACTCATAATTTGAGCTTTCTAAGCCTGCCGCTATACGCGAGTTTCTCATATATCAAGCTTTCTAAGCCTGCCCCGCCATGTGCGAGTTTCTCATATATCGAGTTTTCTAAGCCTGCGAGTTTCTCATAATTCGAGCTCTCTAAACCTGCCCCGCCATGAGCGAGTTTCTTCTCTTCGCATCATTAACTCCATGGACGTTGTGAATGCTATACGGTAGGTTCCACATCTGGCGTTGCTGATCCATGGCCTCTAATTGCTCTCTTCAATTCATAGCCGCTCAAGCAACGTTCTAACACCAGCCAGCTATCGACCTGCGATTGCAACCTTTGAATGTGCATGCAGCAGAAATATCCATTGTATTTGCCAATTATTATATACAAAAGTATTGAGAAATAGATCTATACATGGAACACGCTCCCTCGTACAATTGCTGGGACCTCGCTCTAATACAGTAATACTCCAATACTCGCTCTATGCCTTGGAAATCCTAATAACAGGGGTCAGCTATGCGAGTTCATCTTGGAGGCCTAGCAATGCTCCTACCTATGCCATACGAAGTTGCTGGGTCACCCAGGGAATTCTATAACAGATGTTAGCGTTGCGTGGTCATATCAGTGGTCTGCTAATGCTACTACCTATACCGATCAAAAGTTTTATTTGTGCTGGGAATCCTGTTAAAAAGAGGGGAAAGCGACCAGACTAGGGAAAGCGAAGTATATATAAAGAATCCCTGAGTGGCTGAGGCCGCTAAGGCCGTCAATGAGCTATCATAGACAGTGCGATAACGAAAACGAAAATAACGAGAAACTCAATAGAAGTGGCCCGGCTCTCCAAACTTCCAAAGCACGCTAGAGAATAACTGAGATAACAAGTATGATAAGAGTCGTGCCAGAACATCAGGGTTATGTTGCAACCCAGCAGGCGCCTGGATTGTATTGCGACCCAGCAGGGCGTCTGGATTGTGTTGCGAACCGGCCGGGCGTCCTGACGCACAGGACGCACAGGACGCAAACTCGTGTCCGGACGCTAGGTGGTGCGTCAGGACGCCAATTTTTGGAAGGCACTCAGGCAGAACACGCTTACGGTCAAACCTTGCTATACCGGACCTCGTTATACCGGAAACCTTGCTATACCGGAATACTTTTCAGCCCCGCCATCAAACTAGTGACTTTTCGCCTAAATCACCCTTGCTATAACGGATTTTTGCTTATACCGGACCGGACAGCGGAGTACAGAGAAGTTACTACTATCTACATATATTTTGCCCTTGCTATAACGGAATCCTTAAGTAGATACTACTCTAAAACCAGGGTATTGAGATATTCACTGCTTTTTCTTCCATAAATCACCTGCTGTAAGATCAACTTCAGGCCATTTCTTACTATCACATAAGATGTGTTACAACGTTGATGTTGCTACAGCTCGACCCTGCTTTATATTAGTATCTTTACCAACATGGATCTACCAGTCTTCATACCTCGAAGTCTAGAAATGTTTTCCAAATTCACTCAATTTCTCCTTCCCATGCTTGGGATCTTGTCGCTTTTTACAGATCTGGTGCTTCTCTAATATGGTGAGAGCTCGACGCTTTTGTCTTCCTGCACGTAACATGTTGGCTGATGAACCTTGAAATTTAAACTCACGATAGTTGAACAAATCTCCTTCTTTAGTAACTTTTGTCTTGTGCCACGTACCCCTGTATTATACCCATGTATTATTTTATAACGGAACCTTGCTATACCGGACAGAAAAGGCCAGATTTGGTCGTCCGGTATAGCAAGATTTGACTGTAGTCTAGTTGGCACGACCCCTCGGAACTAATAATTTTACTATCCTATAAAGGAAAGCAGCAGCTTAGATATCTAGCTGCTTTAGGATGCAGGAAAGGGGCTCGTCATGACTAGATGTCATCATATCACCACAAATACAATACCACCGCAAATACAATATCACCGTGAATGCTATCAAATCAAAATGTCTACCGAAGCCATGATGCCAATCTCTGCTGATGCTCTGCACTACCGCACTATTTGTGCGAACCATTTACTATATTCCCCAAACATTTGACGAGATATGGCTATATGTGGATTCGGTTTGCTGCAAGCTTATAGTACAGTACTTGTTCAGAAATATGAGTGTAGACTTCGGAAAAGCAGGAATTCAAGCATAGCTTGAGTTGTAGATCCCGATGGCAAGGTTATTAAACGCCGGCAGAGCAGTATTCGAAATGCCGACCTTTCAATGTCCGAATTAAGTTCTCACGTCGCCAATGGATGGAAAGATTGGTCGAAAGGTGTTTTGCTGAGGGGTAGACCAGGCAAGCCATTCTTCATCTACCGAACCATATTGTTGGGAGGAAGTTGGTACAGATGGTTGCTAATTAACCTTGGGGCTTGATGTTCTGCTTGTTATGGTAGGGGGGTTGATATTGTCACATTATAGCTAGTTGTACGTGATCCCTGACTTGGTCCAGTAATTTGTCTACGATGACCAATAATTGGTGCTTCCGTTGGGTGTTGGGTTCAGTGGATGGTCGTATAGTGATTCTTGTGTTGTATTAAAGAGTGCTGTTAAGGAAATCTCACTATCGGGATGTTGGAATATATTGTGGGAGATGGGGGAAAGAGGACCTGCTGGAGGGGCGTAGAAGGGGCTCCTGCAGATGGATGTGCAGTTGATTGGTATTGTTCCGGTGCATAAATACTATCGACCTTTGCGGGATGTTTCCGGGCAGGCCAAACAACCGGCCGCCGGCCACCGGCCAGTGGCTGGTGTACACTCTACATGCTGACTGATCTATGAGACTATGACTGATCTATGCGAATGGCACTACCACAATCCGAGCGAATGGCACGACCACAATCCGAGCCAAATGTTATTCAAGCTATCTAACTAAATTGCGACCTTAGAATAATAATCTGTAGTTCCGACGCTGGCCATGATGGATGCAACCATAGCGAACTCGCCCTGTAGTATCAGATCCTGCTGTTTTTTACTACTGCAAATCCCATTATGAAAACATAGTCTTGTAGGCGAGAGAATGCAGCATCAGGATGCTCAAAGATTTCTCCTGATACTGGAGCCAGGCGATGGGCAATGTTAATAGACTCAACTGCAGATTGTAAGTACAGCTGGCAGAAGAGAGGGATCAAGACAAGGGTCTGGAAACCAAGCTGGACTTGTTGTGTTACGAGTTCTCATGTGAGGGTGGTCTACGCAGAAGCGGAAACCGAAGCCGACAGCCGCTGAGACTAAAGACGTGGACTGATCACCCATATCAGGTCTAGCAATGGGCCCTCTAGACCCGTGAGTCTAGAGAGACTGGCCGGAATACGGAAGTGTGTGTACCATTCTAGCGATGCCTGAAGGGCTGGGGCTAGGTTGTATCGGCTTATGGGATAACTGCTTATACGGATGGACAATGGGATAGTGAGGGCTTTTAGCAAAGGCTTGCATGGCATTGCACGGCCTTATGGTAGCTATGCTTATTGCAGGAGTTTACGTGGGCTTTTATATGTCTATGCTTATTGCAGGAGTTTACGTGGGCTTTTATATGTTTATGCTGATTGCAGAGTATTACACGGCGTTTAGTATATATCCGCTTCTGGTTGGTTAAGCTTATTTGCAACTCGAAGGTTTAGAATATTGGAATGGCTTGAAGGAGATTGATATGGGATAGAAGGGTTAGCGCCTCAGAGGCCGGAAATGTCTATATAAGGACGACTTGTATCTAGATAGAAAGGACAGAACCCAAGCACTGTCTTGTCGAATACATACACTTGCTCGACACACTTCTTGCCTCCCCACGCTCTCCCTTCTCATTTGCTCACTAAAGCCCTACCATTAAATAAGCTTAGGACCCTTCGCTAGGAGTTCTACGTCATCGTTAAGGCCCGGACCCTAGGATGGAACTCGTAACACCCTACGGTCTGCCCCTGACATTACAGTGCTTGCCTCCAACATCCTCGGCTATTGAGCAATCCTTACGTTACAATGTCAAATGCCGACCATGTCAACCAGAGCTCCAGCTCAGCGACTGCTGGCCCTTCTAACCACCAAAAGGAGCCAGCAACGCCCCAATCAAGTATGCCAGGCACTCAGGACTCAATCATGGCACTCACCCACGTAAGCCAAAGACTAATTGCTCAGCTGGGCACGATTAAAAGTCGGCTTGAGGCCTTAGAGTCTAGAACCGTCACCTTTGCTTCAGAGTCTCAAGTGCCAGAACCTCAGAACAAGACTCCCGAGCAGTGAACCCACCCACACAGAAGAACAGATGATGATGAAGATACAATCTCAATCAATATACCACCACCAGAAAAATTTTCTGGTGATCGGACTGCACTCGAAGGCTTTCTCTTTCAGTTGGAAGGGTATTTCATACTGAAAAATGTTGTGAGCGATAGGCATAAGCTTGCGGTAGCGGGGATGTCTCTAAAGGACCCTGTGTTCTCATGGTGGAAGCCGAACGTAGCACAGTGGAGGATATGGGTTGAGGCTAAACAGGCTCTCCAGTCTTATTATAGGGATCATTATAAAGCTGATTATACGTACAGAGAAATCCAAGATCTCAAGCAGACTAGGAATGTACAAGATTATCTAGGTGCAGTTGACAGGCTCAATGCTTATGCCCAGATCCCCCCGACTCAGTTAATTCGAGCAATTCTCATGGGGATTAAGCCTAGACTTCGCCTCAGCATGGCATACTATGAAGATCTCTGAAATCGACCTCTGGAATAGTGGAAAAAGCTAGTAGAGATGGATGTCATTTAAGCTGAGTTACAACCAAAAAATCAGCCTGCGAAATGGCCTCATTTGGATCAGTCAGCAAAGCAATCATACTTGAATCGGACCAAGTCATAATTGGGTTATGAAGAGATCTCTAAGGAAACATTTGAGAAGCGGAAGAAAGAGAAGCGATGCTTGAAATATGGGTGGAGTAGACACATGAAAGTGGACTGTAGAAGTTCTAGCTACCGGCATATACCACCCCCGTTTATAGCACCTAAAAGAGCAGATTCCCACCTACCTAAGAAACTCAAGACCGATACTGGTACTGTTCATATCACAGAGCTAGGTTCCGAGCTAGAGTGGGAGCCAGAAGAATGCCAGCAGAAATCTGAGAACTCGGACTCAAAAAACGAATAGGGGGTTCGTGCAGTATCGTTGGCAAGACCCCCTAACATGAGCCTTTATTGACGATACCAATTCAAATCGCAGGGTTAGAGGTGGAAGCTATTGTAGATTGTGGAGCTTCTGTACCAGTAATAGGTTCTAAGATTGCAAAAAGGCTGGGTGTATAGAAGCGGCACAACCAGATAGTGGTTTTTCAAGGGGATGGTTCAAAACTAAGAGGTAAATTCGTAGCCAATACCTCATTGGTTAAACCCGGAATCCAGCCGGCTACAAACCGACCTCATAGGTTCTCGTTGGATGCAGAAATCTTGGATATTGGAAGAAGAGATATTATTTTGGGATTATCCTGGCTAATAGAAAATAACCTTATTATCAATGCCTCCAAAGCCAGGTTGGAAAATAAAGATACAGACTATATTATCCCCTGCAAAACCTATAGAATGCTGACAGTTATGACCTTGGATTTAGAGGTGGAGCCCTTAGAGGCAGATGAGGTACTACTAATTATCGACGCAACTTAGTGGTATGCTCAGTATGCTCAAGTGTTTTCAGCTGAACAAGTCTCTCAGTTGTCAGACTACAAGTCATAGGATTATTCTATTCTATTAAATGACTTGAATACAAAAATACCAAATAGGCTAATCTACAAGATGACATCATGATGGGAGGAGAAGGTAGCACTAGAATGTTATTTGGATGAAAACATTCCAGTCGGTAAGGTCAGAAAATCAAGGTCAGCTGGAGGCTTCAATATTATTCGTTTGAAAGAAGAATAGATTACTTAGGTTGTGTATTGGTTATTGTAGATTGAATTGAGTTACTATTTCGAACCAGTACCTGCTACCACTGATCAATGATCTTTTTAATTAAAGAAAGGGTACTAGATAGCTGACCAAGTTGGATCTGAAGAATGGTTACAATCTTATTCGTATTGCAGTAGGGAAAGAGTAGAAGACTGCTTTTAAAATGAAAAGAGGCTTATATGAATATACAGTTATGCCATTCAGACTTAACAATACCCTAACTTCATTCCAAGAAATGATAGATACTGTACTTGAAGAGTTGGGACTATTAGGAGTAATTTGGTACTTGGATAATATCCTGATATTTGGAGGAAATTCGGAGACTGAGCATTAGAAAATTATAGAAAAAGCCTTGTAGAAATATATTGATTATAGTCTTGTAGTTAACCTAGCTAAGTCTAAATTTTATACATTTGAGACAATCTTTTTGGGTTATAGTATCAATGGTTAGGAAGTGAAGATGGATCCTACAAAACTTGATACTATAGCTAAATGGCCAGTCCCTATTAAAAAGAAAGAAGTGCAAGCTTTTCTTGACTTTATTAACTATTACCAATGGTTTATTATAGCCTATAGTATTAAGGCAAAGCCTTTGACAGAGTTAACTAAGGACATGCTATTCTCATAGGGTTTTTATTAACAGAAGGCTTTCGATAAGTTGTATATGGAATTTATGTCTACTCCTATCCTTACTTAATTCAACTACACCTTGGAAACCATTGTCGAAACCAACACTAGTAATTAGGCTATTGTAGGTGTTTTCTCTCAATATCATATTTATAATACAGGTGGTAAGGGTATAAGAACCTTATATCTGGTTAACTACTACTCTAAAATACTGGACTCTTGTTATGAACCAACCCTTACCCTTATCTCAAGAACCTCCGGCCCCTGTTTTGTATTGGCAACCCACGCACTTGCCGACTCATATATACTTGCAGCTCAATATGATCCTGACTCAGCACGAGTTTACCATACTACTGCTGGCCCTGTGGTTGCTATTCCAATTCCAGTAACTCGAAACCCGATTCCAGCCCTGACCTGCATGACAACCGACCGCATCCCGGAAGTCCAGATTAGGTACTCGCTTATTCGGGAATCTACTAGAACCTCCTAGTAGATTCATATCATGAGGAATAGAATATTTTGTCGGAACTCTATGGTTTTCTAGTTCACGCACGAATCTTCTAGTTCATTCTTTCCGTTTTGTAACCCAGAATTTCTAACGAGAATTATGAGTCTTGAATGATACTGGATTCCTATAAAAGGAACCAGTTTCTCTTGTCTATTTCCTTTCTCTCTTCTTCTTCACGCAATAACTTGTTTACTCCTCTGTACCTAGTTGTTCCCAATATATCGATCTTCTATCTCCCGAGCATAGCTCAGACTTTCACATCCCTAATCTTGACCTTGTTTATGCCTACTCGTTTGACCTTGGTCTCATCCAAGTCACCTCTGACCTCCGAACCCGTACACCTGCTCGATCTTGTCAATCCCGCTCTTCTCCGGTACTTGAACCTTTATTACCTCCCGCTTAATCCTAGGATCCCTAACTACTCACAACGTACCTCCCACCCTCACAAGTCACGCCCTTCGTACTATTGGTAGTTCGGATTAGGGTTCATTACACTTTGTTGCGTACCTTATAGTCTCCACTACGCAAAAATGTCTTCTTCTACGTAGCAACAACAGCAAGTACCACCATCTGACGATGATCAATGGTATACCTTAGCATCAATTCTCTGTGACACTCCTCCAGAACCCCCTACGGTCTTCCCTATCCTTCCACCAGGAATCCCAACTTCCTTTTATTCTTGGATCTATGGGGCATTTGGTGCAGGCATACGATCAGGATGAGGAGTTCCTACTAACTTCGATATCCTTGCTACCGGTACTTCTACAACTACAGAATGTTGTTGGCACTATTACAATAGGGGTTACGAATATGGAATTACAGCTTCCAGTTTAATTCCAAGTTCTACTTCCGCATCAACATCCTCCCGAGCTCCAAAACTCCATGAACCCAAGAACTTTGATGGTACTAGATCTAAGTTCACGAGATTTATGATTAAACTCTCATTAGTATTCTCATCTGACCCTACACAGTATAATAATGAAGCTGCAAAAATCGCCTATGCAGCATCTTATTTAACAGGGTCTGCAGCTGACTGGTTTGAGCCTCATCTTGATTGAACTACGGGATTGATTGACTTCGATTCATATGAGGAATTCGCAACAGCATTAAAGAATGCATACGATGACCCTGATGCCCGTGCTACTGCAGAACGAAAACTCCTTGCTCTCAAGTAGGGAAATAAGGACTGCTCCACTTACCATGCTGAATTCGCGACATATGCTGCTGCCCTCAGTCTGGACCACTGAACCAAAATCTCCTTCTTCACGAATGGAGCAAACCAAGCACTTAGGATTGTACTATCCTATCAAGCTACACCTCCTGAAGACTTCGACGAATTTGTCCAACTTTGCATTAAGTTGGATAATAGGGCTAAGATGTTGAACCAGAACCCTTCTAGGACTACAGGCCCTAGTCACCAAACTCCAGCTTCCGCCTCCCGACCTCCTGTTCCTTCTACTTTAGTTGGAACTACTCCTGGACCAATGGACCTCTCAACTTCTCGAAAAAGAGGTCCCCTTACTGATGATATCCGCAGGCATTGTCATGAAAATGGACTTTGTATGTATTGCAGAAATGCGGGTCATTGGGCTATGAACTGCCCCGTTTCTGCCAAAAACAAAAAACTAGCTACTGCTAGCACTGCTCCACCCCCTCTCGATACTACTACTACTCCCGGACCTCAGACCCTCTTCGAGGTTCCAAAAAACTAGAGCACTCTTTGAATAACGATGGCAGTTCAAAGAGTGTCAGGATGCATCCTGGTGCCATCTCTCATGATCTTGTTTCTTTTGTTAGTTCTAACTCATTTTCTGCTTTGGAGGAAATTCATCTCGATGGAACTGGATATGTTTTACCTGTAGTTTCTCGCAAGTCTCATCAATGACTTGCTCGTCGACATTGTCTTACTTCTGCTTTAGTTATCTCTGCACTTTCTGTTATTCATGATTTGGGGTCTGATGATCCACTTATTTTACCATGCCTTGTCAATGAAAACCTTTCTGGAACCTGCATGGTAGACTCGGAGGCTAGCTCCCAGTTTATTGATCTTGATTATGCCTTGAACCTGAACCTGCCTCTTGACTTGAAACCTAAGCCTGAGAACCTTGTACTCGCAGATAGAAAATGTTCTCTTGTAGGACAAATAACCCATACGTGTACCTTGAAGCTAACTATAGACCAACATATGGAAGAACTTACCTTCCATGTAACTAAGCTAGCTGGTTGGAATATGATTGTTGGAAAATCATGGCTCAAACGTCATAACCCTACGATCAACTGGACTTACAATACCATTGCCTTTGCCTCTAGATATTGTCATACACACTGTCTCCCCATACGAAAATCAGAAAAGACAACAGAAACCTCTGAAAAACTCCGAATCTCGATCATCTCACAAGCTGCCTTCCGAATAGCTATTAAGGATCCTGAAGCCAAATTATGTATTGCAGCCATCTATGCCTCTCCGGAAGACGATGATGATAATAGCGAGTCTGCTGCCAAGCTTATACCTCCTGAATATCATGAATACCTATCTCTTTTCTCGGAAAAAGAAGCCCAAATCTTACTCCCTCACCGTTATGTTGACCACACAATTCCTTTACAAGATGGGGCTAAACCTCCATTTGGTCGAATGTACTCCATATCCGATACTGAACTAAAAGAAGTTAGGAAATAGATCGATGAGAATCTCTCCAAATCCTTTATTCGAGCAAGCTCCTCATCAGCTGCCTCCCCAATCCTTTTTGTAAAAAAAAAGGATGGTTCCCTCTGCTTCTATGTCGACTACCGTGCCTTGAACGATATTACGATCAAAGATCGTAACCCTCTACCTAGAATCGAAGAAACTCTGAACCAAATTCGAGGTTGTAAATATTTTACTCGACTTGATCTCCGTGCTTGCTTTAACCAAATTCGAATCAAGGAAGGTGATGAGTGGAAAACAGCCTTCAGAACTCGTTATAGATTATTTGAATTCCTTGTCATGCCTTTCGGGTTAACTAACGCACCTGCAACCGCCCAAAGGTTTATGAATGACACTCTACGAGAATACCTTGATATGTTTTGTATCTGCTATATAGATGATATCTTGATCTACTCGAAAACTTGGAAAGAACATAAAGAACAAGTTCGAAAAGTCCTACAAAAGCTGAAAGAGGCAGGGCTATTCATTAAACCCGAAAAATGCGAATTCTCCGTTAATAAAACTACGTTTCTTGGTTTTATCATCTCTGAACATAGCCTCGAAATGGACCCTGAAAAGGTTAACGCAGTCCTTAACTGGGAAATCCCAAAATCCGTTAGGGACATACAATGCTTCCTTGGATTCACTAACTTTTATCGACGGTTCATTAATAAGTATTCTCACCTATGTCAACCCCTCTTCAACCTACTCCGGAAAGATATACCTTTTCTCTGGGATTCATCATGTGAGGAGGTCTTTGAACTCCTCAAACAAGCCTTTAGTTCCACCCCTATACTATGACACTTCTATCAATGTAAGTCGACCACTATAGAAAAGCCTCTACTTACGTTGACCTACTTCTTGCTCAAAGGGTAAAAGATTTACAAAAACCCTCTCTTATGGGCTTCATTGTATCAGACTTTGTAGACAGAGCTATTATCAAAGCTCCAGGCGTAA